>JAODAL010008615.1:0-116472 GCA_025379985.1 Phyllomedusa bahiana | reverse complement strand
TGCCCACTTTGATGCCAGTTTTAATGCCCAGAATCACTTTAGGCCAGGCTGCAGTAAACTGAATTTGATGTGTGGTATATGTCTTGGTATGATGGCAGTGTGGGATCAGTGGCCCAAAGTAATTTAACCCTTTAAAAATACCAGTTACTTATTCAAATCAGTGAAAACTGACCGTCTGCCCACTTTGATGCCAGTTTTAGTGCCCAGAATCACTTTGGGCCAGGCTGGAGTAAACTGAAATTTATTTGGGGCATCCATCTTAGTATGATGGCAGTGTGGGATCAGTGGCCCAAAGCCATTTAACCCTTTAAATCTTAGTTTTAGGCTTCTGCTTTGATGCCCATTTTATGCCAGCAGTTAGTGTTTACCAGGCTTGTTTCAACTGGTTTGTCCTTGGTCCACATCAGTTTAATGACATTTATTAAGCTGAAAAGTCATCCTATTTATTATCCTCTTAAAAAACAAAAAAAATATTTTGCAGCGAATAAGAAACTGGTGAATAAGAAACCAACTTCAGCTTCGTAAGTCTCTGCCCAGTATAAACTCCACTTGGAGGTCCTCACATGCTTCCAGTACATGTTTGGCCGACCCACAACAGGTGTCAAAATACAGTGCCACAGTCTTACCCGGTTCTGGTCGTATCTTTATAAATGGGATAATGTCCGGGTGCACTCTGGAGACCTTTTGCTAATTATCCTTTTAGTGACTTGGCTTTGCTCCGTTTGGACTTTTTCTTTGAAGGATGGCCTGCGTTTTTGGCTTGCAGACATTCCCCCCAGCTACAGTCTTGTACACCTCTCCACCAGGCCTTTAGTTGGTTATGGTTATCTGGCACTGCTGGCCGGGTGGTCATACGACGCACCAGCTCAAAAATGTCCTCCATAGCTGAAAGCCTTTTCAGGCAGCAACAGTCTCTTCACTAGGGTATGTCTCTTGGTTGCAGCACCCACAGTCAGGCATCTGGCCCTTTCAACTTTGCTGCAGCAGTCCTATGTAGCACCAACACAGTGCAAAATTCACCAGTACACTGCCATTTCAATTGTGTCAGTCTTGCAAATTAATGTGGCAATCTTGCCCACACCCTCCACCATATGTAGGCTTCCACTCACACTTGGATGCCGTCTGGGACCATCCTGGGGGTTTCTTAGCTCCTGGATCGCCGTTCTTTGGTAGATCGGTATTGGCACATCAATGTTCTGACACCAGGAGTCTCTTTAATCTGGCCTCAGCCAGCTTTATTAAGGCACAATGAAAAGTAGAAACAAAATACAACCAAAACTGCAGGCCGTCAGGCCACTGACTGAACGTGTACCGATAGTCCCTCTCTAACGTGTGAGCTGGACCTAATGTCCGGTCCAACAATACAATTTCTCAGTTTCTCTCAGTCTTGCACTGGGTCCTGGCTTCTTTCAAGCCTTCGGGGGGCCATAGCCTCTCTCCAACTCCTCTGCTGCTCCACACTGCAGGTAGCAGACAAGATCACATGCCCCCCCCAATCACCTGTAGTAGCAGGCCTTTAATACATCTCCAGAGACCTGCCCAAAACCTGACCTCGAATGCGGGGACAGCCTTCCACCCAATGCTATGACCATCCTGGGAAAAGCCAGCCCATACTAACTGCATAGCAGCCATTCTAGATACTTGTGTCAGCAACATATGGCTACTGACCCCAAATAGCGGGCTTCCCCCACCGAGATCAGGTCCTCAGTGGCACATCAGCAGCAAGATACCTGCTGTACTCCCCCTAGTGGCAGTACCATGCAACTGCCTAAGGTCGCTCTGCCACATAATATATACTGTATATAATACCCAGTTTCCGGGGTACCTTGTCTAATGTAGTTGGTCTCTGGGGTAAAGTGTAATTTGTAATCTCTGGGGTATGGTGTAATATAATCTCTGTTGTACAGCGTGTAATGTAATCTCTGGGGTACGGCATGTAATGTAATCTCTGGAGTACAGTGAGTAATGTAATATCTGGTGTATGGTGTGTAATACAGTAATCTCTGGGATACATTGTGTAATGTAATCTCTCGTGTATGGTGTGTAATGTAATCTCTGTATGGTGTAATGTAATCTCTAGAGTACAGTGAGTAATGAAATTCATTTCTAGGGTTCAGTGTGTAGTGTAATACATTATTGGGGTACAATGAAAAATATTTCTCGAATACAATGTGCAATTCATTTATAAGGTGCAGTTAGTAATGTCATTTCTGTGGCTACCATGTGTAATATCATTAATTTCTGGAGTGCAGTGAATGATGTCATTTCTGGTGTATATTGTGCAATAAAACACATTTTGGGATACAGTATGTGATATAAGTGATTCCTAGGTTCAGTAACATTTGGTTCTTTTATTTTCCTTGTTCTGTTGTGTGTATTACAAATTTAATGGAGTAGTGATGGGGGGGGTTAAGCGAAATTTGCTGCATTGCACAATGTTTATTTCCATGTAGAGGGGGAAATATTATATGTGGGCTGCATTTTACATATGCACCGAGAGCAGGGGCGTAACTAGAGAAGCCAGGGCCCCATAGCAAACTTTTGGATGGGCCCCCCCCCCTCCCTGACCACGACCATGTACCAGGACATGCTGTTAGATAATGTAGATAATACAAGGGGCAAATACCTCACCATACATCTCACCATCATTCTGCTACCAATCAAATCCACTATACCAAAACCAACATTACCAATAACGCTATTACATAAGGACCTGATTATACCACCAGAACACGACCACAAATTACCACCACATAGTGACTGAATAATACCCCTACACTATTACTGATCAGTACACAAAGACCAATACTGTCTAATAATAATAATATATAATAATATAGTGACCATATAGTGGTATATACCAGTGTACACAGGCTCTGCAGACTGTATATAACCACCATACAGTGACCATATAGTGGTAGATACCAGTGTACACAGGCTCTGCAGACTGTATATTACCACCATACAGTGACCATATAGTGGTAGACAGCAGTGTACACAGGCTCTGCAGACTGTATATAACCACCATACAGTGACCATATAGTGGTAGACAGCAGTGTACACAGGCTCTGCAGACTGTATATAACCACCATACAGTGACCATAATGTGGTAGACAGCAGTGTACACAGGCTCTGCAGACTGTATATAACCACCATACAGTGACCATATAGTGGTAGACAGCAGTGTACACAGGCTCTGCAGACTGTATATAACCACCATACAGTGACCATATAGTGGTAGACAGCAGTGTACACAGCCTGTGCAGACATATAAGTGATTACAGTGCAGTTACATCTTGTGACTCACAGGTGACGTTTCTCTGACAAGTCGTTGACTTTCTCTTTTGTTCTGCATCTGGTCCAGTCCGCCATGTTGATGAAATCTCCCGACCACTTGTCCCTGCAGATTTAGACACAAATATCTTAGAATCCTGACTTTTCCAGCACCTGCCCCCCTGGCTATATGGGGTCCATTTAGGCAGGCAGGGCTTAGATAGGATATATGGGGCCCCAAATAGGCAAGATTTAGGTAGCCAATAGAGTGCCCATATAGGCAGGCAGGGTTTAGGTAGCTATAGGGAGCCATACAGGTAGACAGGGGTTAGGTGGGCTATAGTGGCCATATAGGTAGGGTTTAGGTAGCTAAAGGGCCCCATATAAGTAGACCGGCAGGCTTGTGGGGGTATACAGGCAGGCTTGTGGGGGTATACGGCAGGCATATAGGGGTGTAGAGGCAGGCATTTGGGGGCTGTATAGGCAGGCAGGTATATAGGGGGCTGTATAGGCAGGCAGGCATATAGGGGGCTGTATAGGCAGCAGGCAGATAGGGGCTGTTTTGGCAGGCAAGCAGGCAGATTGGGGGCTGTATAGGCAGGCAGGCATATAGGGGGCTGTATAGGCAGGCAGGCAGGAATATAGGGGGCTTTTTAGGCAGGCAGGCAGGCATATAGGGGGCTGTATAGGCAGGCATATAGGGGGCTGTATAGGCAGGCAGGCATATAGGGGCTATAGGCAGGCATATGGGGGCTATAGGCAGGCATATAGAGGCTATAGGCAGGCATATGGGGGAGTATAGGTAGGCATATGGGGGGCTATAGGCAGGCATATGGGGGCTATAGGCAGGCATATGAGGCTATAGGCAGGCATATGGGGGCTATAGGCAGGCATATGGGGGCTATAGGTAGGCATATGGGGGGGTATAGGCAGGCATATGGGGGGGTAAAGGCAGGCATATGGGGGGCTAGAGCCCGGCATATGGGGTTAAAGGCATATGGGGGGCTATAGGCAGGCATATGGGGGCTATAGGCAGGCATATGGGGGGTATAGGTAGGCATATGGGGGGCTATAGGCAGGCATATGGGGGGGCTATAGGCAGGCATATGGGGGGCTATAGGCAGGCATATGGGGGGCTATAGGCAGGCATATGGGGGCTATAGGCAGGCATATGGGGTAGATAAAATAAGAAACAACTTACTCACCTCGGTCCACGCTCCCCCGATGCGCCGCTTGCTTCGCTCTGCTGCTCTCCCTGCAGCTTCTGACGTCACCGCGCGCGCCCACGTGACCACAGAGGGCCGGCAGGGGGGAGTAACAGAGCAGAGCGATCGGCGCTCCGTCCTGCTATCTCCATGGAAGCGCTGCCTCTGAACGCTCGGGCCGGGGGGCCCGGGCGTTCAGAGGGAGTATGCGCCGGGCCCCGCAGCTCCCCGCCCGCCAGAGTGAACTGTTAAGTTCACTGCCGGCGGGCCCAGGAGCGGCATTACCAGGGAAGCGGACGCGGTAGCAGCTGCCCCGGGGCCCCCCTAAGTGCAGGGGCCCCGTAGCAACTGCTACCCCTGCTACCCCGGTAGTTACGCCCCTGACCGAGAGCTTTCTTGGCCCAAACATACAAATGTGGTGTGAAAAGAGATTTGTGTATTTTTGCTGCATGGAATCACATGTGTAACGTTTTGACAGATGGTTGGTGCTAACAAACATGGCTTTTTTCTTTTGAATATTAATACATCCTGATGCTGACTTTAATTACCTATTCTTTGCCAACCTTAAACAGTAGGTCCACATTTTACACCCAGTATTAATTGTCCCAAAACATAAAGAAATGAAGTAACTTTCCTAATAGTTCTGATTTAAAGTCTCTACATCTTATTATTATTATAGTTATTTTTACATCCTGCTACCCACTTAAGATATAAAAACCTATACTCACTTCTCCCCTCACCTCCGTTTCATTGATGTGCCATCCTCACTCTCCCTGTTTTTGGCTGTAGAGGTCTGGTGCCACTGTTGTTCAGACTGCTCACTTTCCAGTCAGAAGAAATAAGTAAACAGTGAATCCTGGGGAGTGAGGATGGAGGTGAAGGGAGAGGCAAGTTTTTTTTCACTGGAAGTGGCCAGTAGTGTGCTAATAATAAAGAAGCGGAGAACCCCTTTAGGAGTCTTCTACAATTTTGTGTCTACAGGCATAATGAATTTCCACAGTAAGGCTATGTTCACACGGCTTAACTGCGGGACGTAATTACGCCCCGCAATTACGCTGTGTGGACGGGGGCGGGAGGGGGGGAGTGAGCGGGGGGCCGGCACTTCGCCGGCCCATTGACTTGTATTACCAGCGGCGCGTATACGCTGCTGGTAATTCATATGTCAATTATCTCCCCGCCCGGTGGATTCGCGGAGCAGGAGGAGGGGACGTAATCCATAGTTCTCTATGAGAACTGTGGATTACTGTAATGAATGGGCCGTTTTCAGCCCGTAATTTGCGCACTTCGGCGCGTAATTACGGACCGAAATACGGCCCATTTTAAGCCGTGTGAACATGGCCTAAGAGATTGCAAAACAAATCCATAAAACCCCTGTGTGTAGTCTGATCTTGTCATCCTGGTCTGATTTCTGTTGCTCTCTTTTTTTCTTTGCTAACCTACAAATGTTTGTACATATTCCCCAAAGAGCGTTTCACGGTGAGACAACCCCAGACGCAGACTGTCACATCACTGCGCTGCTGACTGAACATAACCCGCCGCTGCTGTTTGACCTTGAAACAGATCCTGCTGAGAACTACAACCCACTGAAACCAGTTATCCCTAAAGATCTAGAACCAATTGTAAATGAAATCCAGAATGAGATTTCTAAAAAAGTGTGAGTTTGTTATGACCGTGCCTGGTCAGACCTCAGCGCAGTCCTCTGCTTGCAAATTACGGTAGAGACCGCACTTTTGGCAATGATGCTTTTCTGAAACTGTGTTTTCAGTATTCAGTCTGAACACTGCCTTGGTCAGTTCTCACTGGACTGTGATTGACAGGTTCCCTGGCGCACCCGTCGTCTGCTGCTGCTGGCCTTGTGCTAGGCTGCAGGTGCTTAGGCTGAGTGGGATTGACAGCTGCCTTCACCACTCAGTCTGTGTTTTGAGTACCTGGATGTCAAAGGGCCTAGTTATAGATTACTTGGGCTCTGGTGTTTGCCTATAAGGGTATGTTCACACAGCGTGTTGGATCTGGAAAATGCATTCAAAAGCGCTGCGTCAATTGCATGCAATACATATCCAACACGCAGCTGTGTGTTTGGATGCGTTTTGGCTGCAGCAGGAATGCACCCTAAAGTTTGTAAATAGGGTGTCTGCTGCATCTTTTGTATCAAGAATTGACATGAAAATTCATTGAATGGATCCGAAAGACTCATCAGAAAGAAACAGGGATCCAAACACCAATCTAAAAATGGATCCAAAATCGGATCCAACACGTTGTGTGAACATACCCCATGGGTATGTTCACACCAAGTTTTTGAATATGTTTTTCGATCCGAAAAACATATTCAAAAGCGCTGCGTAAAATGTATCCACTTTGGTGGACTATCGATCATTCGGAGGTCGTGAGTAATCTCTGCCACTTTGGGCTTTTGAACTTTTGTGAAAGGCTTATTTATTGTTCACATAACTCTGCCACGATTTACTGAACTACCGTGCAAACTGCGCATCTAAGGCTGCGCTGCTGACCTGTTTTAACCGGTCTTTATCCTGTTGAAAACGCAATTTTACGTTGTCACGGGCCATTTATGGAGCCACACATTGTGTATATGTTGTATACTTTTCCCTTCTTTTGGCAGGAGGGTTGGAGGTATCCATTATTGTTATTTTTCTAGTTCCGTTTTGGACGCCCCCTATCCGCTTCCCGAAAAAAAGTGAAGTCTCTTAACGCAGAAGGAGAACCTGAGTGAATAAGTTCCTGGTTCTCTGCGTGCTTAACTTCTTTTTTTTTTCTCTTGTTCTTTTATTTGTTGTCATGTTCTTTATAGCTTACACATTTTATTTATGTTTTGCACACTTGAAGCTTACTTGGTGGAGCCTGATGCTAAGTGTTGACACTTTACCCCTGATCCCTACGTATATGCTGGCTAATCACCTCAGTCCATCCACTTTCCTGCTCCGTCCACCATGAGAGTAATCACATGGAATATAAAGGGGCTCCGCTCCCCGAATAAGCAGATTAAGATCATCCGCCATTTAAAAAAGCTCCGACCAGATATAGTTTTCTTACAGGAGACCCAGCTAAAATGTGAGGCCTTCTCCCGTATGCAAAAACTATGGGTGGGACATGTCTTTGGCTCCCCATCGGAGAGGGGAAGGGTGGGAGTTCTTACTCTGATACACAAAAATTTCCCTTTCTTGTTGATATCCCACAAATTCGATCAAGGATGTAGATGGTCGCAGTTGACAATTAGTTACAATGGAAACCATGTCAGTTTATACAATATCTATGACCCTAACTCCCAGAGTGGTCCGTTTTTGGGGATTTGGCAACCAAAATCCAAACCGATCCCGTTACTTCTATGGTCATAGGAGGGGACATGAATGTAGTCCTAGATGAGGTCTTAGATAGGAAGAAAGGCCCTAATTTTGCTCTCACAACTGCACCTCCCAACAAGCCCACTGCTGGCACCCTTCAGCACTTCATGGACTCCATAGGGACCTTAGATGGATGGCGAGATCTTCACCCTGACAGCAAGGAATTTTCCTTTTTTTCTCATTCGCAGCAATCGTGATCTCATCTGGATTATATCCTCACGACCCACGGTCTTCCAGAGAAAGGAAATGGTCTTCTGATATCCTGGATTTAATTAGTCTCAGACCACACTCCTGTATTAACTGAGATAGCGGATGTCTTTCCAAAGGATAGGAATTTCATCTGCCGGTTTCCCTCCCACATGCAGGAATGAGGTGTTTGCCGATGCAGTGCATGGCTGGTGTTGAATTCGCATCCACCAACCAGAAGCACTCAACAATGCTCACTATGTTTTGTGCACAGCTAAAAACATCCTTTAGGTGTCGGATAATAGCCTATACACTTCATCCTATAGACCATAACCGTAAATGACAAACATGAAAGCGATGGGTAGAGGGTGAGGACGTCGTACAAGGCCTTCCCTCTCTAAACATTCAGTAGAGACCAAAGGGAATGGGGAAAACGCTAAGAGAGATTTTGATCTTTGGGCTGGGTCGTAAGAGGAGTACAGTCGTTCCCCCTAAGATCTAACCCTTTTTTGACACGGGAACAAAGCCGTGAGATTTATTAGACTAGGCAGCTCCGGTGGTCACCCCCTTTCCACATTACCTTCTATCCGTACCCCGAGAGGACAGATTACATCGGATCCCTATCTAATAAATGATTCTCTTAAGACATTTTATGAACAACTATATTCTCACGGTACTAGCCCTGCCTCTGGGGAGGCGAATGAGTGCAGTAATCTCCTGGCCTTTGTATCCATTCCCAGATTGTCCTCTGAGCAACTGGATAGTTTTAACGCAGAAATCACCACCCAAGAGGTACAGCTGCCTATACGCCAATTGGCTACTGGAAAAGATCCAGGCCCAGATGGGTTCTCGGGATAATTGTACAAAATTCTGATTGATACCCTCGCCCACCTTACTGACCGAGTTATTTTAACCAGATAATCAAGGAAGGTAGCATTCGACCAGAATCTAAGAATGCATATATAAAAGTCATTCCCAAGAAGGGAAAGGACCCCCTTCTCCCATCTTCCTATCACCCGATCTCATTGATAGACATTGACCAGTAGATTCTCTCGAAAATCATGGCCGATAGTCTGCCTGTGTTTTTGCCCACACTTGTGGGCCCTGCGCAGAAGGGGCTTATCAAGGGGGGGCCACAGTGGGCAATCTCAGAACAAAGGCTGTGTTGGAGGGGTGAGGGGCATCTCCCCTCCCACCGGACATCCTGGTCCATGGTGCAATGAAATGCCAAAAAAAAAGCATTTGACAATGTCCGGTGGGGAGTGGTTATGGATGGTCCTGGGACCGTATGGAGATTAAAGGATAGTTTTTCGAACTCTCCTCTCGCCAGTTACAACAACCCAACAGCCCAAATCCACACCCCAGGTTTCTTGTTACAGAGATTTTCCCTCCATAAAGGGACCTGTCAGGGAATGTCCCCTTTCTCCTCTCCTATTTGACCATCGCAAAGAACCCTAGCCCGATTCTAGAAGATTCGGATCCTTTTCACAGGCATCACGGTAGGAAACTCATTCAGGTCAAGTTTGGCCCTGATCGCGGACAACCGACTTCTCTTCCTATCTGACCCTAACCGTACATTTACCAAAAAGTGTTTCTCAAATTCCATTAACACTTTGGAACCGTACTCCGGGATATAAAATTAATGCCTTCCCCCAAAGGGAGTAGAGCTATGGAAATCGGCTCTCCCCTCACCGATCCACCTGGGAAAATCTAGGTTTTAGGAATATTCCCCTGTGAATCACACATTACTTACGTATGAGATAAAAATGGCAGGACCCCAAAACTATATAAAGATTAAATTTCCCTCCTCTCCTAAAAAAGAATCTCGAGGACCTTCGTAGATGGCAGGGGCCATCCTCTCTTCTTAGCGGCAGATGCCACCACAAACAAAATGTATGGTTTCCAAAACTTTATACCCCCTTCAAACCCTAGCTCTCTTGCTTAGCACACAGACATAAACAAGATTCTACTCTGCCTTCTCCGTTTTATCTGGGCAGGCACGAGACCCCAGTATAGCATTAAAGTAAGCTATGCTTCCGTGAACGAGGTAGTGCAAAATCTCCCTAATGTCAGGTTTTATAACTTGGCGTGCTTAAACGTCCATGTCTAGACTGTATGGGTATACCAGCCGATACATCTAATTTTGACCTGGAGAAGGATATGATGCACCATGTACCCTCAGCTCTCCTTCATACCAAAACATTTTCGTATATTCCTCCTTGGGTCCAGAACCGCTTCTTCCTGCTCAAGGACGACGATTCAACCTGGAGAGCATATTCGCAAGCACTTCACTACCCACCAGTTACAAAGTTACATAGTTACATAGTTTGTCACCGAACAGAAGACATACGTCCACCAGTTCAGCCCATTTTGCTAAAGTGTTGCTAAAGTGTTTGAACCATGAGGAAGTGCAAAACCCCATGATTAGAAGCCAATTGTCCTCATGATTAGGGAAAAAAAAAAAATTCTTCCTACTCCAATCTGGCAATCAGAAAAATCCCAGGATCAACGACCCCTCTCCCAGAATCCTAGTCACTATAGACTTGTATATTACATCTAGAAATGTATTCATGCCCTCCTTCAGAATCCAATTCCACTATAACTTGTTATATTATCACCGATCCAGAAATGCATCCAAGCCCTTCTTGAATTCTGTTAGTGAATTCACCATGACAATTTCCTCTGTCAGAAGAGTTCCACAGTCCTCATCACCGCACTAACAGTAAAGAATCCCTTTCTATGGTTAATGTAGAAAACTTTCTTTCCTCAAGACGTAGATGATGCCCCCTGTGTATAAATAAAGCTTTAGCGAGATCTCTAATATTGGCCTCAATATATGTTAAAAACATATTTATTATGTCCCCCCAAAGTCATTCTGTAAACAAATATAACCTAACCTTGCGAATTCATTTCTGGATAATTGCAGTCCACCCAGGCCAGTCCTTTTATTATTTTGTTCCCGCCTTTGTACCTTTCAAGCTCTTCTACAATGTCTTCCTGTGCACTGGTGCCCAAAACTTGTACACAATATTCCATGTGTGTCTAACCAGTGACTTGTATACCTGGAGAATAATAACCATTATGCATCTATGCCCCTTTTAATAACACCCATCATTCTAATTAGCCTTGGCGCTGCTGCTGCCTGAACACTGGCTACTACACGTAAGTTTACTGTCCACACAGGATTCCCAAGTCCTTCTCCTTTCAATTTTACCAGTGTTTTCCAGTTGAGACATGAAATTATGAAATGGATTTTTCTCCCCCATGTGCATAACCATGCAAATTCAGTGTTAAAACCTCATCTGCCCATCTCTGGCCCAGGCCTCCAATACTATCACAGAATCCCTATTGTAATAACACATTTATCCTCTTATTGTTTGATTACAGAGCTAAGTATCATCTGCAAAGATCGAATATCTAACTTTTGCAATCCCTGTGTAAGATCATTTATGAAGAATATTGAAAGAGGATAGGGGCCCAATATTGACCCTTTGGTACCCCACTAGTAACCAGGGATCCAGTCTGAGAATGCACCGTTAATTAACCACCCATTGTTTTAAATCATGAAGCCATTGCTTACCCACTTGCAACACATTTCCCCCGAGTCCAAGCAATTCTCATTTACTTACCAACCTTTTAAGTGGTAACAGTATCAGATGCTTAAGAAAAACTCCAAATATATGACATCCATTGCCTTACCCCATCCATTCTAGCACTGACTTCTCATAGAAGCTGATGAGATTATTTTGAAAGGACCGATCCATGCATAAACCTAGCTGTAATGGCGTTATACATTTATTTACAGGGAGATAGTCTCAGGAATAGCATCCTAAAAAACTTCAAACATTTTACCCACAACAGAGTTTAAAGAGTACCTATCACTAGTGTTGAGCGATTATTATCGACAAAGTTGAAATCGCACTATTTACGTTGATCGGATTTTTTTTAATCACGCGATAATTTAGGATAAAATCATGTGCATAATCTATTAACAATCGGCGCCATTTTCGGCGCTTCCTGTCTTTTGGCGGCCAGCAAATCAGCTTACAGAATAGAGCATAAGTGATATGTGTGTGCGCCTCATGACTGGATGGTGTATGGTTTGCGATTGGCTGGAAAAATTTCACATGACCTCGTTTTTACATATAACAGCCCTTACCCTGTCCATTATCCTTGTGTGTCATTATCTCAAATCAGTAAGGACGTGCTCTCTGCCTCTGGTGCAAACAGCTCAGCGAAATTATTCTATTTTTCACAAGAGACAGCACTACTTTTAGCTGTGATCCTTAGAACTCAGTTAGATCAGAGATTTGCAGATTTTAGGTAGTTAGGCAGAGAATTTGAAAGGACATCTACCGTCTGTTAAAAGTCAACGGTTGGAGCGGGGGGGGGGCGCCCCGCGGCGAACACAGACAAGCTCTTTAAAGAATACTGGATTTGTATTGCAGACTTTGCATGCAATAGCTTATTATTAACAGTTAACTATTAGAAATAATTAACTTGGATATTGTGCAAGCCCATAACTTATATTAGGATACCAGATCTTTTTCTAATAACTGCAAGGGTCTATTTTGTTAGGTGCAAAACTCCATTTTTGATTTACAGTATACATTTCAGATAGGTTTTCTTTTTCAATGCCCATTCAGCTTATGATATATACGGTACCCTTGCGTTTAAATTTGAATCCAGCTATATTGAATCAACCACGGGTTGGATAGGTGCCCAAAAATACCTTTTAATAATCCGTAGACATTTCAGATATGAGTTTTTTTTGCACTTGCCTCAGTCCAGATTTGTTGATAGAGGCCCCCTTGCAGTAAAATTTCAATACAGCAATTGTGTAGTCACCCAACAGGATGATAGTGCCAAAAATACCTTTTATTATCCCGTATACATTTTAGATATGTGATTATTGCACTTTGCCCAGTTCCAGATTTTGTTGATAGAGCCACCTTGTCAGTTTAAAATTTGAATCCAGCAATTGTGTAGTCACCACAGGTGAATTGATAGGTGCCAAAAATATCCTTTTATTATCCGCATACATTTTCAGATACGGTTTTTTTGCACTTTTCCCAAGTCCAGTAATTTGTGATGGAGCCACCTTGCAGTTAAATTTACAATACAGCAATTGTGTAGTCACCCACGGTGAATTGATAGGGGCCAAAAATACCTTTAATTACCCTTATACATTAGCAGATAACGTGTTTTTTTTGCACTTTTGCCCCAGTCCAATTTGTTGATGACCACCTTGCACTTAAAATTTCAAAACAGCAATTTTGTTTTTGATTTGAGGGATTTTGAGAAATATGCTGTGATTTTGCCGCTTTTAATAAGAGAACTTACCAAAACTTCCCATACCCTCTCAAATTTTATCTTATTTCTGAACAGTGGAGCGAAATGCAGTGGTAAGCGAGCAAAGGAGGGGGGTAGCACATGTAGGTAGAGTATCGAGAGAAGGTGCCTCCTTCCAGTGCTGGCGACAACCACGCATGCCACGTGATCGTCAGTTGCAGGACCGTCATGCCTGTCATCGCTGGGGTCAGGCCCTGTGAATCTCAGTAACAACAGCATCGCCAATCTGTTCTTCAGTGGTTTTTAATGCAACCTTCATCCAGCAGTCCTTACCTCCTCGTCCTCCCAGTCACGGACCCACAAATGTCCGCATCAGCATCATCAGCATCCATCCAACCTGAGCGAAGGGCAGCCCAAATGTTCAACTCATTACCCACCACCGTGGATAATCCATTTTCTGAAGACCTCTTTTGATGACAAAAAGCGGTTGGGTCAGAAGGCATGTTTTAAAAGATCAAGAGGCCAAGAGGATGACTTTTCTCTGCCTACTGACCCCAGTTACTGATGCCATCAGGGAGGAGAAGGAAGCCGGCAATCTGCGAAAATTCCCGGCAATCGGCAACGCCTTGCAGTCCGCCCTCTTGCTTGTAGACCCGCAGCTCCTGATGCATGAATTTCAGGACGAACGAAGTCACCTGTGGTTACGGATGAAGATGATGGCTACCATTGAGGATCCATCGTGGTCTATTTCAGCAGAATTTGCTTGTGAGCGCCTTCAATCCCTTGGACGAGGAGGAAGACATGGGGTAGTGTTCAAACGTGACCCACCTCAAAAATGGAGAGAGGCGGTCCGCAGAATTCCGCGTGAAATTATTCCGCCAAGCCACTGACAGCGGAAAACCCCGCTCCTCGCTTAATCGCCGTCCAAAAATGACCGAGAATATCCTCTAAGCCTGGGCCTTCTTTGAGCAGCCTCTGATCACCAACCACGATTCATATGCCGCCTTTGCCGTAAACGCATAAGTAGTAGGCAAGAATCTTAGGAGTTTATACCACCACAACATGTCTAGTCACATGCAGCCAATGCATTAGTTAAATGAGGCAACACTTGCCCAAAAAGGCCAGACCAGACCCGGGCTTCAACCACTGTCACACCCACTGTCACCGCCTCCTCCTCCCCACCGCCAACGTTTCCTCAGCTGCCCAGTCTCTCAGACTTTATGATCAGGAATCAGCCTCCGCTTCAATCCTCGCACACCGTCGCCCGAATTACCACAGCATCACCAGAGACCCATCCTACCCCTTCACCTCCCGCAAGTTTGACGAACTGCACGCCGTAAGCGGCCAGTCTAGCACCAGCCTTCCTTCTTCCAGATTTTGGAGCAGAAGAAACACTTTATAACCCAACCACCCAAAGCCAAAAGCCTAATGGTCGGCAGGCCAGCTTTTGGCCTGGAAAAGTTGCCTTTCTCCTCTGTGGACACAGATGGTTTCCGCCACGTCATGGCCCTTTGCCTGCCCCCAATACCAGATGGCGAGCATGTGCATTTCTTTGCCAGAAAGAGCCATCCCTGGCCCTGGCCCAGCCACGTTCCCATCTAAAATTTCAACAAGCGTGTGTCTGCATGTGTGTCCGGAAAAGTCCACCACCCACCGACACAATGGACTAGTAAGCACGGCCAAGGCCTCGATACTCTCTGTTGACAGCTCACTGTGAGCTGGGTGGAAGTCTCTTGGGGTGACAAGTGGCTCTCAGGCTCGGCGCACGCTCTTCAAAAACGCAGGGATTAGCAGGGCTCTTTGCCCCAAGGTCCCCTGGTGGCATCACGGCCCAAGAGAAACCAGGCGTGATGACAATTGAATCTTGTCTGGAAAAAGGACCGTCCACACACAGGTCAGGACTTGTGGACGGCTCCCGCAACGAGAACCCGATGCGCTGGCAGGGTGACAAGAACCTTGGTGCCAGGCAAGTTGGTGTGTGATAACGGTCTAAATCTGCTGCCGCCCATAAGATCGGTAGGCTGGAGCACATCCAATGCCATGGCACATGTCATGAACCTCTGCGTCCAGAAATTTTCTAAAGCGCTACCCAGGTCTGGAATGCCTGCTGAAGAAGGCCCGAGGTCTGATTGCACTTCCGTCGTTCGCCACCTGATTCGTACCCCTCCTTGCTTGCGTTTGCAAGCAGTTCAGCTCGACCTCCCCGCAACCGTCCAATTGTTGACGTGGCACACGCTGTAATTCCACCCTCCAACATGTCCCAGCGATTGTGGAGCACGCAATGCCATTACCAGTACCAAGTTACACATGGCCGACAAGCTGCGGTGCGGACCTCGAGGTGTTGAGCCACCGAGAGTGGAGGCAGGTGAAAGAGCTCTGCACCATCCTTGCCACTTTGAAGAGCCACCAAAATGGTCATGCGGACGATGCCTTGTCAGCATGACATTGTGGGAGATCTTAGTTTCTGTAACGATCGTTGGACACACTGAAACATCAGATCCCTGCCAGCGACGGAGGAGGGAGACGGATACACAGATGCGGACACTGAGGCCTTTCTCTCCGTCGAAACACAAGGCCTGACAGTTTTCTCTCAATTTAAATCGGTCTTCATTAGGCAGTGGTTCGGGGTCCAGGGCTAATGCAGAGTCGGCGCCTCAAGCACTCAGGGTGCATCATCTCAAGGCAAGTCTGGCTGTGTTTGAAGCTGTGCCGGAGGAACGGAGGAAGAGGTGTATTCCTAGACACCGACGTTACCGACCCCTGCCTTTGGAAAAGAGGTTGGCCGTGAATTTGAGGCGGAGGAGGAAGATGAGCAAGATCAGTTTGCTAGTGCCCCTCGACCCAGAGGCTTGGGAAATCAAAGGCTCCATCTCTCACATAAGTGGCTTGGATGCCTCCATTTCCTCCAACTGACCACGCATTAAGACACACAAAATTGAACAACAGGTATTTACTGGTGGCCACCCCCTGATCCCCGGTACAAAACAAAACTCCGCACTTTCCTCCACCCACCCAAATAGAGAGTAAAATGCGAGGAAATGGAGACCTTTGCTGAATGATCAACTGGAGACATCAGATTTCGTCTGCTTCACGTTCTTCAAATGTCACGTGGAACAATTGTCAGCGACGTACAGCAGAGATTGCCCAAGTTAGCCGTATGCGGTCATCAGCACAGCCACCAAGTGGTTCAGAAGCCTAATGGGTGACCACTGGCAATCTTTATTCACCACCCATCACCAACGCATGCAAATGCCAGGGCACACATCCAACACAACAGAGACCAGCTTTAAGATCATGGTGCACGACCTATCCTGCATCTCAACACCTATGTTTTTTATGGTGTTCGGGACCCAATAGACTTCTGAGTATCCAAAATGGACGATGGCCCAGCTCGCTCGCCACGCCATAGAGGTGTTTGTCCCTGCCCTAGCACCAGCGCAAAAGTCTGAGCGGACCTTCAGCACAGCTGTAGAATCATTACAGAAAAAAAACACAATCCTGCTTTCCACAGATAATGTGGAATCGTTTGACTTTCATCAAGATAAAGCAGGCATGGATCTCTGATGATGTTGTGGTCCCAATTGCCGAGGGTCACCGATTAGTTGCCCGGTCTACTTCACATTCCACTTCAAAACATAAATGGTCCTCTTGAAAACTTTTTTTTAAAATATCATTTCTTACTGCAATTTTCATTCTCTTTTCCCAACAGTTTATTTTGCTGGTATTGCGGTGAGGAGACTGTAAAACAGGCAAGGATTCCTTGACAACACCCGTATTCCATTTACTCCACTTTATCTATAGAAGTTTTTCGCATTGTCAATGGTTTTGAGTCATGTTTGCTGAGTGAGATAACATCTATAGATTATGTTCCTTTGGAACAGAAATGTGGCTTCTAAGTGGCATTTCTCCATCCACAATTTTTAATAGGTCTGAAGAAGTCATATTTATAATTTTTTGGGGTCATTTTGTTGTGAGATACAGCATAATCATGGTCCCTTTGGAACAGAAAATGTGGGCCTTCAAAAGTGGCAATTTCCCTCACAATTTTTAACAGTGGCTAAAAGTCATTTTTATAATTTTTGGGGTCATCTGCTTTGAAATAGCAGCAAACACTACAGCTACGTCCTATGCTAAAAAAATGTTTGTTTCTTACAGACATTTGTTTTCTTCACAATTGTCTAAAGAGCCTCAAGGGTCATGCTTTTGAATTTTTGGGCATTTGGCTTGACATGCAGTCGCGCTTATAGTAACAGGTCCTATTATAGAAAATTTTTTTGATTCTAACAGTACAATTTTTCTTCATCACCACAATTTGTCAAAATTGGCTCAAGTGTCATGCTTGAATTGTTCGGGCATTTAGCTGTGTAACATCAGCTATAATACAGGTCCTATTATAAAAAATGTTAGTTTCTATCTGACGATTTGTCATCCACAATTGTCAAAAGTGCGTCATGGGTCATTATTGAAATTTTTGGGGGCATTTTGCTGTGAAATGCAGCTAGACTACAGGTCCTAATTGTAAAAAAATGTGGTTGTCTAACAGACCATTTGTTCTTCACAATTGTCAAGAGTGGCTCAAGGTGTGATGGTGCTGTCAGAAACATGAATAGGTAGGACACTGTTAATGGACACATATTGCAAAAATTACTTGTTTTTGGCAAGATCTTTTAAACATAGCTACAATCTCTGTATTGAGACAAACCCATTTAATACAATTAAAAAAAGAGAAACAAAGACATGGTGGATTCCATATCCTATTTTAAAAATGTGGTTTTCTAGAATTAATCTACTAAAAAAACATTGCCATGTACAAAACAGCTGATAAAAAAATTCATCTGAATTGTACAAGGAGGTACTAGGAATACTGACCAGATGTAGGTTATTCAAAGTACATTGGAGTATGGGCACGACAGAGAACAAAGAACAAAGACAATGTTCCTCCAGACATGTTGATAAAATGAGAAAAAGAATGGCCAAGAAAAAGGGCAAACCTGGTTGAAACAGGGAGCGTTAACCACCAGATTTCCTCCTAAGTGAAGCTCAATTGACCGCACTCATACGGAGGGGCAAGCCTACCCAGTTCTTGACAGTGTACTTGCAGGAGAAGCGGAGATCTACTCACACTACCCGTACTCTAGCTTCAGCACACTGTTTTTTCGTTGCATGTGTCATAAGGGCATTTTTAACCGTGTAAATAGATGACGGAATTCAAGCCTTGCTCTCCACCGCACCCACTGTAACTCTGGCCCTCGGCAGCTGAACCTCGTGTTAATAGATGACAGACGCTAGCCTGGGCTCTCAACCGCACCTCACTGTAAGTCTGGCCTTGGCAGCTGGGAACCTACCGAGTATAAATGATGACTGACCAATCCTGGCTCTCCACACCGCACCCACTGTAAGTCCTGGCCCTGGCAGCTGGACCTCCGTGTTAACAGATGCTGAGGCAAGCACTGGAGCTCACACCGTTAGGGGCAATCAGGAGAGCTCAAATTTTCTCAAAAAAATCAATTTTGAAAAAGGTTGATTTCTGTGTGTTAAGTAGTTGTCAAAAAGGGCCCCGCAGGCTGGACACAAATTGCAGCACGATTTTGAGGCTTAAAATTTTCTGGGTGCTGAGAGTCACATGGGGTTCGCATCATTTGATCTCCAGGGGAGTCTTCCCCTAATCCTGAAAAAGGATTTGGAGGAAAAATGAAACCATTGAATTGATTGTGCTGAATCACCTCTCAGAAGCCAGAGGGCAAATGCTTCTCTAACTAAGAACGTGATTTTGGTATGAATAGGGACATTTTTATTACTTATGTGGTGTGGCGACGAATAACACATCACCCGTGTAAAAAATACCATAAAAAATCTGCAGGCATGGGTGTATGTTGTATGTTATCACACTTTAAAAAAAAAAGCAAAATGATAATAATGTAAAACTATTATTATTATTATTATTATTATTATTATTTATTTTAAAGCGCCATTGATTATATATATATTATAAATAAAACTTATAAATTATAAATAAAACTTCCCTAAATAAATTCTGTAAACAAATGTCAGTTACCAAAAAATATACTAAATGACAGTCACATGACAAAAAATAGCATAGTGGCCCACATTTGTGATCTTGTGGTCAAACAGGTTTAGACGGTCATGCATGGTACAGGACACTATAGTCAATGTCCAGTGAAACTAAATGGTGGTTCAAAGACCTCCCTTTTATTCTTCCGTCACATTTTAATCTGTGTCAGAACAGGTTTGAGGTCATAACTGTTGGGTCCAGGACAGTATAGTCAAATGTCCATTTGAAACTAAAAATGGTGTTCAAAGACTCCCTTATTTGCGGCACTTTTTAAATTGGGGGTCAGCAGCGTTGTGTGCCATACTGGTGTCCCAGGCAGGTAATAGTCAATGTCCCAGCTCAACTAAAATGGTGGTTGAAAGACTTCATTTCCAGCACTTTTTAATCTGTTGGGTCAGACAGTTTAATGGTCACACTGCGGCATCAGGACAGATATAGTAATGTCCCAGTTCAACTAAAATGGTGGTTGAAAGACACCTTTCCCCACACTTTTTAATACAGTGGTCAGACAGCTTTAATGTCATACTGTGCGACAGAACATGTATAGTTAAAGTCCAGTTCAACTAAAATGGTGTGAAAGACTCCTTTTTTCCGCAACTTTTTAAAATTGGGGGTCAAGCAATGTTTTGGGCTCATGCAGCTTGCCAGACAGGGATAGTCAATGTGAGTTCAAGTAAACATGATGTTCATACATAACTGCCTTCTGCACTTTTTAATTTGTGGGTGATGCAGGTTAAGGGTCATGCTGTGGTACAAGACAGGGATAGTGAATTGTCCTGTGAGTTTTTTTCTGTGGCTTTTTATAACCGTAAGTGTGTTGCCTAAGAATGTACACGGTATCCAGTTTGCCTGATGTGGAAGTTAAATACAGCTTCTCCACCCCTCTTGGTGTAAGAAAGAAGGTGTGTTCCTCTCCCAATACTTTAATGGTTCATCGGCGATAATCATTATCGACTATCAGATATCTTATTGATAATTCCGATACGAATTACGACCCGATGACGAAGTCCAACGAATCGCTCATTCACTACCTTATCACCAAATATTTTAACATTTGCAAATAAAGGCAAATGAAAAAATAATAAACTTTACCAATATAACCATTAAAAAAGTAGACACATAACTGTTTAAAAAAGCTCACCTCAGCACAAGAGCTGTATGTACACGTGCCGACTTCAGCTCCAAGTCGCCTCCAGGGAATCACATATGATTCCCAGCATCCCTTGCGCCCATTACGTCACACGCAATGCACGATGGGAGACTCAGTCCTCCTGATTCTGAGCTCCAAGCCCTATTGCTTGTATTGTGCAGCGATCTGCTCCTTCAGCGCTGCACAGGGGAGAGAGATCACAGCAGCAGCCGTCAGTTTATTATCACAAAATAATAGTTTAGGAATCATTCAAATATGTATTGTTAGTAGGGTATGGAGTATAGGCATACTGCCAGCACGTCTGTACTCCCTGCCCTGCAGGAAACACAAGAGTAAATTGTTCGTACAGTACCCTTCACTAAACAGCCGGCAGCTGCAACAATGTTTCTACTCTGCCCAGCACTGAATAAGCTCAGCGCTGCACGCTGCTAATGATGGGATATAATGCATTATTGAATAATATGCTTTAAACCTTCTATTATTTTCTGGTAAACCTCTGGCTGTCATGCCTACAAAGAACAGAAGAGCAGCGGGTGTTATAAGGTGTCAGATGTTCCCCCACTGCTCTTCTGCTTTACGTAAATATGACAGCCAGAGGTTTATCAGAAAATAATAGAATAATAATAGTCATACATGCCAACTCTCCCGTTTTTAGCGGGGGGGTCCCGCTATTTGGGGTTCCCTCCCCCCCCCCGCCCTCCCGGAGCTGGTGCGCTACTCTGGCGCTGCCGGTCCGTTCCCACAGGCGGGTGAAGCGGGCCCTGCGCCCGCTTCACCCGCCCGGAACCTCGCTGAGCAGGGAGGAGGCAGGAGGGATCGCTCCCTCCTGCCTCCTCCCCCTGTATGTCCGGCGCCGCTGTGCGCCGTACACACATGTCAGCGTCACCGGAGGAAGTGACGCGCGGCTGCACTCACTTCCCCTGTGACACCGCTGAGGAGATGTCCAGGAGCGGGCCGCTCTGCAGGAGCCTGGTCAGGTAATTAATTTTATTATTTTATTTTTATTAGTTTTAGGGGGGCATCTAGCTACAATGGGGGGTCTACCTGGCTACAATGGGGGGTCTACCTGGCTACAATGGGGGTCTACCTAGCTACAATGGGGCAATACCTGGCAACAGAGGGGGGCACTACCTGGCTAACAATGGGGGGCACTACCTGGCAACAGAGAGGGCACTACCTGGCTAACAATGGGGGCACTACCTGGCTACAATGGGGGGCACTACCTGGCTACAATGGGGGGCACTACCTGGCTACAATGGGGGGCACTACCTGGCTACAATGGGGGCACTACCTGGCTACAATGGGGGACACTACCTGGCTATTAAAGGGGGCACTACCTGGCTACTAAAGGGGGTACTACCTGGCTACAATGGGGGCACTACCTGGCAACAATGGGGGGTCTACCTGGCAACAATGGAGGCACTACCTGGCTAACAATGGGGGCACTACCTGGCTAACGATGGGGGCACTACCTGGCTAACAATGGGGGCACTACCTGGCTAACAATGGGGGCACTACCTGGAAAACAATGGGGGCATCTACCTGGCAACAGAGGGGGCACTACCTGGCAAACAATGGGGGCATCTACCTGGCAACAGAGGGAGCACTACCTGGCCAACAGAGGGGGCACTACCTGGCAAACAATGGGGGCATCTACCTGTCAAACAATGGGGGCACTACCTGGCAAACAATGGGGGCACTACCTGGCAAACAATGGGGGCATCTACCTGGAAAACAATGTGGGGCATCTACCTGGCTAACAAAGGCGGGCATCTACCTGGCTACAAATTTGTCTCTGCCTCGCTACAGAGAGGGCATCTATTTGGCTACAAGGGGGCATCTACCTGCCTGTAAGGGGCACTACCTGGTTATGGGGGGGCTACTACCTGGCTATAAGGGCATCTACCTGGCTTTCTTCCAAAGCCGTTATGCAGTTAGGTGGAGTAGGTGTGGCTTTTTTGAAGGGGCGTGGCATACCGTCAAGATGGGCGTGGCCATGCAAATTCTTGCCACGGCGCGCTACGCGCGCCACCCTTAGTATCTCCTGCTTTTTCATTTTCAAAAGTTGCCAACTATGATAATAGTATATTATTCAACAATGTATTTTATCCCCATTATCACCAATGTGCAGTGCTGAGCACATTCAGCGCTGCACTGATCAGAGACATCGATGCGGCCGCAGCTTTATTATTATGAAGACTAATACAAGGAGGTATTAAAAGTCTATTTTAAGCAAGACAAGTAATATAGAGATGATACCAACTCCTCTATATTCTATGTCCAGCATAAAATACACCTTTAATACCTCTTTGTAGTATTCTTAATAATCATAAAGCTGCAGCTGCATCGATGTCTCTAACTTACAGAGATACAGACGGCAGCTTTATAATTTAAGTAGCATCTAAAGCATTGGCAATTTATGGAGGAGGTAGTGTAGTTGTAAGCAGAGCCAGTGTATGTGGTCTGCCACACAGCCCTGCACTGTCCCCCCACACTGTGTCTGCATAATAACCCCAGGCATTATGGGAAAGGGGCTGAGAAGCCCACAGCGCCCTCTGTGGGTTGTAACAAATCCTCAATTTGCTTTTCACCCACCGAGTCTTGAGAAAGCAAAATGATTTTTTAGCCAAGCCTGTAGCTCTCATCTACAGACAACGCTGTTTCGGATTTTTGTCCCATTCAGTGCAGAGGAGAGAAGATACTGGCTGGCTGTGTGGGAGGCATCGGTTAGCTCAGGAAGGGAAGATCTCTCCTTAAGGAGAGCACCGAACGAACGGCTTGTAGAGTTTTTGTTTTGCCTTTTCGCCCTCTACTTCGCATCTGCATATCACAAGGCATTATGGGAAAGGGGCTGAGAAGCCCACAGCGCCTCTGTTGGTTGTAACAAATCCTCAATTTGATTTTCACCCACGAGTCTTGAGAAAGCAAAAAGGATTTTTTAGCCAAGCCAGTATCTCTCATCTACAGACAACGCTGTTTTCGGGATTTTTGTCCCTCTTCAGTGCAGAGTAAGAAGATACTGGCTGGCTGTGTGGGAGGCATCGGGTAGCTCAGGAAGGGAAGATCTCTCCTTAAGGAGAGCACCGCAACGAACGGCTTAAAGAGTTTTTGTTTTGCCTTTTCGCCCTCTACTTAGCATCTGCATATCACAATGGCATTATGGGAAAGGGGCTGAGAAGCCCACAGCACCCTCTGTTGGTTGTAACAAATCCTCAATTTGCTTTTGACCCACCGAGTCTTGAGAAAGCAAAAAGGATTTTTTGCCAAGCCAGTATCTCTCATCTACGGGACAAACGCTGTTTCGGGTTTTTTGGTTTCCCCCTTCAGTGCAGAGTAGGGGAAGATAAACTGGCGGGCTGTGTGGGGAGGCATCGGGTAGCTCAGGAAGGGAAGATCTCTCCTTAAGGAGAGCACCGAACGAACGGCTTGTAAGTTTTTGTTTTGCCTTTTCGCCCTCTACTTAGCATTGCATATCACAATGCATTATGGGAAAGGGGCTGAAAAGCCCACAGCGCCCTCTGTTTGGTTGTAACAAATCTTCAATTTGCTTTTGACCACCGAGTTTTTGAGAAAGCTACCCGATTGCCCCCCCCAGCAGCAGCCAGTATCTTCTCAAACCTGCACGAAGAGGGAAAAAAATCCCGAAACAGCGTTGTCTGTAGATGAGAGATACTGGCTTGGCTAAAAAATCCTTTTTGCTTTCTCAAGACTCGGTGGGTCAAAAGAAAATTTGAAGATTTGTTACAACCAACAGAGGGCGCTGTGGGCTTCTCAGCCCCTTTCCATAATGCAATTGTGATAGCAGATGCTAAGTAGAGGGCGAAAAGGCAAAACAAAAACTCTACAAGCCGTTCGTTCGGTGCTCTCCTTAAGGAGAGATTTTCCCCTTCCCTGAGCTACCCGATGCCCTCCCACACAGCCAGCCATTTCTTCTCTGCTCTGAAACTGAAGAGGGACAAAAATCCAGAAACCAGCGTTGTCTGTAGAGAGAAGATACTGGCTGGGCTAAATCCTTTTTGCTTTCTCAAGACTCGGTGGTCAAAAGCAAATTGAGGATTTGTTACAACCAACAGAGGGCGCTGTGGGCTTCGCAGCCCCTTTTCCCCATAATGCCTTGTGATATGCAGATGATAATTTAGAGGGCGAAAAGGCAAAACAAAAACTCTACAAGCCGTTCGTTCGGTGCTCTCCTTAAGGAGAGATTTCCCTTTTCCTGTGAAATAATAACCCTAAACAAACAAAGTCAGAGGCACTGCTGACCCTTTTTATCTGTAGACAGAGTGCGGGGGAAGATCGTGATGTGCTGAGGGGCAGACCTCTGCTTAGGGGCAGTGCTTTAAAGAAAAAAATAAAGTGAAGTCCTGTCACGCTAGCCATATAGTTTAATATAAGATTTATAATCTAAAATGAAAAGTTTAATTAAATAATATAAAATTACTTTGCAATTAAATAATATAAAATTATATGTTATAGAATAATTTTTTATAATTAAAGAATATAAAAATACAACGATACAGCAATACGTTTAAAAAAAAGATAAATATAGAAATCAGAACAAAATTTTAACCCCTTAATATCAATTAATTAGCTCGCAATTTTATGCCATGTGAAC
This sequence comes from Phyllomedusa bahiana, assembly GCA_025379985.1. Classification (NCBI taxonomy): domain Eukaryota; kingdom Metazoa; phylum Chordata; class Amphibia; order Anura; family Hylidae; genus Phyllomedusa; species Phyllomedusa bahiana. Next base: position 91,325 of record JAODAL010008615.1, on the reverse strand, counting down.
ATACCCTAAGCGTATGTTCACAAGGCTTATTGCGGTGCGTATAGTACGCGCCACAATATGCAATTTGTTTTGGAACCACGCGCTGATCAGTGTGTAATTCCAAAGCACAGGGGGTGGCCGGGCGCCGGCCCCATAGACATACATTGTCAGCGGCACGTAATCGTCACTAACAATTCACATGTCAATTCTTCCCCTGTGCTTACAATCCAATCGTATTGTACGCATGGGGAGACAGTGTATAATCCATAGCTCTCTATGAGAGCTATGAATTATCGTAATTGCTGCGCGCATTTTGCCGCGTATAAAGCGCAATACGTGGCAAAATTTTACCGAAATATGCAAATAAATAAGCCGTGTGAACATCCCATAAGGCTATGTTCACAGGGCGTCTTTCAGGACATATTTCGGGGCATAATTGTGCTGCGAAATACATCATGTAATTACAGTAATCATAGCTCTCATAGAGAGCTATGATTACCTGCCGTTTTCCCTGCCACATATTGAACACCAGCAGAAAGAAGTGGTAGGGGAAATGAAAAGTGAATGGGCCAGTCAAGGGGGCCGCCCTCCCTGCTCTTTAGAAGAAGGCGCTGATCAGCGTGTTCTTCTAACACATACGGCATCTTGTGGTGCACACAGGTACATGCCGCAAGATGCCATGTCAACATACCCTAAGGCCATGACCCTATGGCACAGGTTATTTGTCGTTTTTTCAGACGGTTTGCGGTTTTACAAACTGTTTGAAAACCCACAAGCAAGGCTCCCCAATAGATTTCAATAGAAAATCCATGCAGCAGTCCCCACTGCACAGATTTTCCGCCGGACGTTTTTTTACACCAGCGGTGGTCCAAAAAAGTTTTTCGGGCGGAACATAAACATCTGGGTGCCAAGGGGGAGGGCTGGAATCCGCGAACCATCGACAGAAACGTCCTCCTGCTACCAAAGAAAGACAAAATACCGGTCAGGATTTCCGACTGGTATTTCGTCTTTACCGTGTAAACGCAGCCTAAGGTTGCTTTCACACGGAGCTTTTTTTATGCATTTTTGGTGCGTTTTTTTTTTCAGAAATACACAGTCAACACAACCAAAAATGCTCTGTATGAAAGCAACCTAATAGCTACTTCTCTTGCAACTTTCTAACCACTTATACTTTTGTAGCAGGGAGAGCATTATGAGGTAGTAGAAAGAGAAACATTTTAAAGTATGATTGACCTTTAGGAGCTTCTGTTCTTCTCTATAGAGAATAAAGCAGTTCATTAAGAAGAATATATACAAAAAAAAAGATAATTATTAAATTTCATTCCGATTTTTTCATTTTTCATTTTTTTATTTAAAATCTTACAAAATGTATATTTTTTTTATACTTTAGAGTTTAATAACATTTTTATTCATTCAAATGTAGTTACGTAGGCCAGGATTTTGTATGCTGTATAACTTTAGGAAAACATTTTTTCTAATTTTTTGATTTTTCATTTAGAAAAAAATTAAATGAAATTTTTTTAATCATATTAAGATAACTTTGGGCTTAGACAGACTACTTTACACTTGGTCTGCCTTGACCTGACAGTTATATGCCTACTTTCATAAATACTACTCCACATTCATAAATATGTCTAATCATACAAATCTGGTGCAAGTAACCACTACAACGCCCCCAAAAATTTGGCACATTCAAAAACGCTGTGGCTGGTGCAGAATGCTCCAAAGTTTAACGTACAACTGTTTATACATCTATTAAATAGGGCTATGCCAGAATAGTGGTGCAGCCCCGTTCATACATTTCGCCCTTAGTGTGTGAGTGTGGTGAGTTTGTGAATATGTGTTAATGCAGTTAGGTAGCTGGCGTATGACTGTGAGCACATTTGCATACATGCATGTATGCTTATTGTGACTGTGCATGCTTGGTAAGTATGCACGTGTGTATGTATGGAGTGGGTAAATACTGTACCTCAAACCCTTGTGGATCTTGTGGGACAGTCTTGGTATCTAGGGGCTGTTCTGGGTGAGTGGAAGCATGCCCTGGTGATCCGGGGCACATGCCTTGAACAAGGCTGCTGGTAGAGCAGCCGATACTGCTGGCAGCTGCAGCCCCTTTGCTTCACAACAATGGCAGAAGGAGGAGGTCACAGGCCGGCTGTTTATGCCATTTAAGGTATCGGAATTGTATGTGCGTCCTTGCAATGAGCATACAATTCAGATGAACAGTGAGGCGAAGTAAGCTGTGCACTCCCTGCCCCTGCCGTACATTGCTGTGCAAGCAGAGCGCTGCGATCTGTCTTAGGCCCCAAGCCTAATGCACCAAGCTTCGGGCCGAGAACAGGCAGACTCAACAAGGGTCTAAAAGGTATGGACAGAGTAAGGCTTTGTGCACGCAGCATATGACAAAATGTCATAGAAATTCTGATTTGCGTAAAAAATGTGCAGGACCCAGCAGAATACACAACATGTTGCATATTCTGCTGAGTTTTAAACTTGATGGTAGAAAACCTATGTTGTATAGATTACAGCACAGATAATTCATTGCTGTCTATGTGGCACAGGGTACCGTCAGATTTTCAGCGGATTCAAAATACTGAAATCGTCAAAAATCTGACAGTATTTCTGTGCTATGTAGCCATAGCCTGAGAGTATGACTGAAAGTGCCTAGAGCAGAATGACTTCTATTTCTGACAGTAACCAGGCCCTTCCCATAGATACAGTAGTGCAGTAGATACTGGGGTGATAGTGAGATGGGGTTAATATCAACATTGGAGTGACATAAATTAACGCCGTCTGACACCAAGCCCCAGCATTACTAATATAGGTGTCTGCTCCTAAAGAGCTTCTACAGCCATGACTGCAGTGCATACAAGCATGGAATGCTGGCGCAGACAAACTTGGAATGTGTGGACGTGGCCGTTATAGGCACAGAGTGTTGAACTGCCATTCGCAAGATGGCCGCTCCCATCAGCTGTTTACTAGATAATTCTCATATTACATTATTACTGTAATTATGGAGATTATGCTACCAAAGGTAACTTTTTTCATGTTTTGTTATATTTACATCCTTTGATCTGTAAGACAGCTTAGTATGTTTAATGGTGATAGGTCCTCTGTAAGCTTACCGGCCTATAGTTTCCTGGATAACTTTTTTGACCCCTTTTTGAATATTGGCACCACATTTGCTATGCGCCAATCCTTTGGGACATACCCTGTTATTATACAGTCCATTAATATTAAGAATAGGGGCCTATCTATGACATCACTTAACTCCCTTAGGACATGCGGGTGTTTACCGTTAGAGCCTGGGGATTTGTCTATTTTAAGCTTCCTAAGGCGAATCTGCACTTCTTCCTGGGTTAGACAAGAAACATTTAAGTTGGAATTTACCTCCTCCCTTTGCTCATCAACAGGAAGGTCATCCTCCTCGGTAAATACAGTGGAGAAGAAATTTTTTAATAGATTTGCTTTCTTTTCTTCGCCCTCTATAGTCTCTCCCTCAGTACTTTTTAAAGGGTCAACATTTTCTTTTTTAATCTTTTTACTATTTATATAGTTAAAAATATTTTGGGGTTACTTTTACTTTCTATGGCAATACATCTTTCTGTCTCCAGCTTTGCTGCCTTAATAATTTTTTACATATTTAATTTTTTTCCTTTTTTAGTGCCTCTTCACTGCCCTCCTGTTTTAGTAGCTGAAACGATTTATTTTTGTTTTTTATTGCCTCTTTTACATCTCTGTTGATCCACATTGGTTTTTTTCTGTTTCTAATTATTTTTTTTACCATATGGTATGTACCTCTCACAGTAGGCGCCAAAGATGTTTTTAAAGATCTCCCATTAATTTTTTGTTCTGCTATTTTTAAACACCATGTCCCAGTCAATACGTTTTAGGGCCTCTCTAAGCAGGATAACATTACCCTTCCTCACATTCATTGTTTTTGTGGCTCCATGACAAGGAGCTCTATTGAAGGATAAATGGAAGTTTATTATATTATGGTCACTATTCCCTAGGTGCCCCTCAACCTGAACCTTTGTTACTCTGTCAGGTCTATTAGTCAATATTAAGTCTAGAAGGGCCTTTCCTGTTGTCGGTTCCTGCACCATTTGGGAAAGGTAATTATCTTTAGTTATAGACAAAAACATGTTTCCTTTGTGAGAGCTACAGGTTTCAGACTTCCAATTTATGTCTGGGTAGTTAAAGTCGCCCATAATAACAACTTCATTCTGATTAGTTGCTTCATCTATTTGCCTGAGGAGCATATCTTCTATGGGTTCTGTTATATTTGGGGGCCTATAGCAGACTCCTGTTAGAATTCTATTACTGTTACTACCCCCATGTATATTTACCCATAATGATTCCACTTGTTCACTACCTGTACCTATATCTTCCCGCAGTGTTGGCTTCAGACAGGATTTTACATAGAGACAGACAACTCCCCCCTTCCGGTGTTTATGGTCACTTCTAAATAGACTGTAACCCTGTAAGTTAACCGCCCAGTCTTAGCTCCCGTGCAGCCATGTCTCAGTTATCCCCACTATGTCATATTTTTCTTCTGCAATTAATAATTCTCGTTCATTTATTTTGTTGGTCAGACTCCTGGCACTGGTCAGCATGCAATTTAGAGATTTTTCAGTTTCTATTCCTTTCTCCCTATTCTTTTTAATTATTGCTACACCTCCTCCCTCCACCCCCTGATTTATTACTAATTCCCAGCTCTCTATCTTCACTATCTTGCATGCTATATGTGTAGTTACCCTCCCCCCAGTCCCTAGTTTAAATATTCTTCCAGCTTCCTAGCCATTTTGTCCCCCACTACAGCTGCATTCTCCCCATTTAGGTGCAGCCCGTCCTTAGCATAGACTCTGTAGCCAAGACAGAAGTCAGCCCAGTTCTCCAAAAACCCAAATCCCTCTTTCCTACACCAATTTCTGAGCCACTTATTCACCTCTCTAATCTCCCTCTGTCTCTCTGGTGTGGCCCGTGGAACAGGTAATATTTCTGAAAATATTACCCTGGAGGTCTTTAAGCTTTTTGTCTAAGTCCCTGAAATCATTTTTAAGGACACTCCACCTACCTCTAACTTTGTCATTGTTGGCAATGTGGACCATGACAGCTGGATTCTCACCAGCCCCACCCAGCAATCTGTCAGCCCGATCCGCGATATGTCGAACTCGGGCCCCAAGTAAACAACATACTGTTCGACGATCCGGTCTTTGTGGCAGATTGCCCTGTCCCCCTAATAATGGAGTCCCCAATACGGGCACCTGTCTAGCCTGACCTGCATCCTACTCCCCATCTTATTTGGAGCAGGACAGGGGTAGTGTCTTGCTGCGCAAGCTTTATTTATGAGCCAAACATCCCCCTCATCCGCCAATCTTGGGAAATTTGTTGGGGTGTGCCAGTTCAGGACTAGCCTCCCTAACATTCTTCCCTCTACCCTTCTTTCAAAACTGTTCCCCCAGTAGCTCCCTCATGTTTTTTTCCTGCTCCCCATCCCCCACGCTTCACTTGCGAAATTTGCTCAGTGAGCAGCAAAACCGCTTCCAGGTTGGAATGGATCTCAGTGTTCCCACTTGCTCATTTAGTTCCAGGATAGGGTTTTAAAGTGCGTGTGTCACATCTTGCCAGCAGTATGGCCCCTCGAAATTTTGGGTCAAGGATGGCATCATTGCACGGGTTATGCATGGACGGGCATTTCAAAAATGGAAAAATCATGGGAAATGGGGTTTACAAAAAAAAAAAAGAAATACAATACAAATATGAAAAAATCTGTATAATACTGCCCTTTTAAAAAGCCCCAAATCTGAAGTCCCCCAATTTTAAGCCCCAAACCTTTAGAAAAAAAGCACACTCGCCTTTTCAGATACCGTAGGCTATTAGCTTTTAAACCCTTGATCCATAGCATTTCGGCGTGCAGCGTACCCAAATCCCCTTTTGAGAAACAGTTGTAAAGAAGTTACCCCTGTGGGCCTTCCTGATTTCCCCCCAAAGGCCGTGAACCCCCATGTTCAAATTATGGAGGAGAGGGGGGGTTTATGTGCAGAGCTTTTAAATTTACACTGGATGACAAACAATGGCGACCCCGCTCAAACTAAGAGAGAAATTCTCGCTCTCGCGTTCAGATATTCCCCCGCAATGAAAACTACTCTCCTTTTGTAAATCCAAACTTAAAAACTCTCCAAAATATGTTCCCCTAATGGATTTGACTCCCTCCTGAGGCGCTACAGATCGACCTTTACTCTCTCCCGCATTTATAGTATGTTAAGAGATTAGGCCTGGGAGACAAGAGGTGGATCCCCCTTTTCAAAGTGGGAACGCACATTGTGATCCAGAGGCACCAGCAAAAAATTTTAGCGGGCCCCCGCATAAGGTCGGAGAGAAGTGTCGTGAGTTTAAGGAGGGGGCACACTTCAAAATTTACCAAGATTTATATGGTTTAACCCCCCACCGTCTCAGAATTGCCCCGTAGAAATCAAAAACTGCCCCCAAATGTCATGCCCCCCCACAAATATGTGGGACGGGTTTGAACTGCCTCCACACAGCATTTGGGCTTTTCTTGACTATGTTTTAAAATCTGTTATTTAAGTTAATTTAAAGTCATGATTTATTGATTTTTCTTTACTAGACCCCCCGTGAATCTGATCTTGGTGATCCAATTAGACAATAAAAACTATACCGGTTTATTCACATAGGGGAATTTTGGGGGCCAAGCGCTTTTCTACTCCACTGGCTGAAACCCAGACTCCCCCTATGTTTTGATAAAAAAAACCTGAAGCAGTTCTGTAGCAGACTTGGAGAAGGAGCGGTGTAAAAAAATTATGCAGAAGAAATAAAAAAAATGGAAATCAATTATTTTTCCCATTTTCCCGAGACGACAAAACCCCAAAAATAATGACCTCTTTCCCCTACACGGAATGGTTTGTGAGAGAGGCCTTGATGGGTACTTTGGGGCCCGGGGCAGCTTGTTTTTGCCCCCAGGTGTTTGCCCTTGGGCCTTCCCTGCTAAGTGTTAGGGGTAAATGTTTGTTTTCCCCCGGGTAGGTTCCTGGGGTAATATGGCAGGCCTTTTTGATCATCAGACTCATTAGGTCTTAAGGTATTTACTTGTTTAAAAAAAGGAGGGAGGGTGGTATACAGACTGGAACGGAAATCTCAATCTTTAAAAATCCAAAACTTTTTTGAAGATCCATTAAAAACTTGCACACCTGTGATGCATGGTCTGACGCTTTCGGGTGACGCACCACCCATAGTCATAGCCTGTCTCACAATATAACAGACACTTCTTATATACCCCAATAAAAGCATATCCCTTACCTGAATGTCACGCCGGTGTGCTGTTCAGGAGACGCCGCTGGAATTTTCCCGGGAGGGAAAATGCCGAAACCGGAATTGCGAAAGCGGCATGCGCAGTGGAGCATATTGCTCCCAACCTGGAATGGGCAAAACATGCGCAGAGAGGCGATACCACACTCCGTCTCGGAGCAGAACAATGGAACATTCAGGGAAAGTAAAACCAAATAATAAGGTTCGCAGAAGTACAATACATATGAATAAGGCATTTACATATAAGAAAAGGAAAAGAAAGGAATTGTATATATAGGACTAGATACAATAGTATTGCCTATTATAAATGGAAAAATGCATGGGAGCATTATATAATAATATAGATATATGAGATTAAAATTTAACTAGAATAACCTAATAATCTTGTATAATAAACGCTCAATGGCCAATCAGTAATGTATAAATATACCTATGATTGAACCTGATCTTATAAAAGCTGAAAGACAGAATATCCAACCTGAAGTGAAAAGACATAAAGTGGCATGGGGTGGCATAGAGTGTGGCACTGCAATTACAAAATAAAAGGGGTCATTAATAATGAAACATGATTTCACGTTTTAAATTTAAGCCCTTTGGGTACGATGTATTTAACGTGAATATCCAGAAGGCTTCACGGTCATGTAAGATACGTTTTAGATCACCACCCCTGGTGGGTTTGCTGATCTTCTCTATGCCCACAATTTGTAAGTTTGTATAGTTATTGTTGTGAATCTCCCTAAAATGCATTGAGAGATTAGATTAATTGCGGGGAGTTGTATTGGTGATATCATTTAAGTGCTCTAAAAATCTAGTTTTTAGTCTCCTGGTGGTGCTACCCACATATTGGACATTGCAGGCTATGCATGTTGCCAAATATACCACATTGCATGAATTGCAATTGATATGTCTTTTTATAGAAAATACTTTTTCTTTTCACTGTTGGAAGAATGTAGTAGAAAAGGTTTGACAAATTGGAAGTGTGGCATGGGTGGGACCCACATCTATAGAATCCTGTAAGTTTAACCAGTAGGTTTGTTTTATGAGACTGTATTACGTTTAGGGGGGAGGGAGGTTCCCTAATGTTTGGTTTCTGGGAAAATACCCTGAATTTCCCCGAGACAAAATAGATTCGGTAACATCATCCTCCCATAAAGATGGGAGGGGATTTCAAAAAAATTTTTTAATCTGAAAGAAATTGATGACTTTGGTCTAGAGTGAGTGTCAATGACTCATTAGATTTTATCTTGGGTTTGGTTTTGTTGGACGAGGACAGAAGTTCCTCCCGTGTCTTGCTTCTAACTTGATGGCCAGCCCTGATTAGTAGCCCTCTTGGATACCCTCTAGATCTGAGTCTACGTTGAAAGGTCTTACACTCCACCTCAAAGTCGTCTGAGGATGAACAGTTACGTCTTGCTCGGATCATCTCCCCTGTGGGAATGGAATTTAACGTATTTTTTTGAAAAGTAAACGAAAGATTCAGAGGATTGTTGTTTAAGTAATCCATAAATGATTGTATGGCAGGTACATCGGCAGCCCAAATTAAGAGGAGATCGTCGATGTACCTGCCATACCATAGGAGACATTCAGAAAATGGGTTGTCAAGGGTGTAAACATAAATGGCCTCCCACCAGGCCATAACTAGATTGGCCAATGATGGGGAAAATTTAGCCCCCATAGAGACTCCTCGAAGTTGTAAAAGATAGGTGTCATCAAATTTGAAAAAATTATGAGTCATGAGAAATTGGGTTGTACTTAGAATGATGAACAGAAATCCTCAGAATAACCCGTGAAATTATTCAGATGGAATTGTAAGGCTAATGTAGCTACATGATGCGTGATAGATGTATATAGGGCCTCTACATCACGTGACCCAAACCATTCCAAATTTCAATTTTAAAATTGGGACAAAACTACAAAATACGTCTTTTTGGTTTTTTAAAGGGAAACCCGGGGAAACCCTTGGGGCCCAAATTGGGCTGAAAAAAAGGTCCAACCATTGGGGCATAATCCCCTCGAAAAAGTGACCCTTTCCTGACAAATAGGCCCCCCCCGAAGGGGGGCGGATTAACCTGGTTTCTTTTTGTGTTTTGGGGAAGGCCTTTCTTTAAATGGGTTTGGCCCCCCCGGGTTTCAACCAAATGTAATCTCCCCTCTCTTTTGCCCAAAAAGGCCCCCTACTGCTAGCCCCTTCAGATGGGAATTTCCTCAAATTTTCCCCCTGGGGAATAAATGGGGATTTTTGGGAATTTTTAAAATTTAACTTGATCATTTTGCCCAAATAAAGACTGAAAATAGAAAGATAAAAACTCTTTTATTCATCAAAAACGCCCATCCCCCCCTTGTCCCCAATTTTAAAATTAAATTTTTCTTCATTTTTGTTTAAATTTTGTTCTAATGTGGCTAAAATTTTGGTCCCCAATGGGGTTACCCCGGTTTTCCTTAAAAGACACAAGAGACGTATTGTGTATTTTTGCCCAAAATTTCCCTGGAAACCCGGGAAGGGTTTTGGGGGTACATTTGATGTAGACCCCAATATACAATTTATCACGCATCATTTAGCAAAATTTACCCTTAAAAAATTCCCTTTAAAAAATTTTAATTTTAAAGGGTTTATTTGGGGATTTTTGTTAAATCATTTTAAGTAAAACCCAAATTTTCCCTAAAGACACGGGAGGAACTTCTTTTTCCTCGCCCCAAAAAAAAACCCAAAAACCCAAGAAAAAAATCTAATGGGGTCATTGACAAAAAATCTAAAACCAAAGGTAAAATTTCCCCCGGGTTTAAAAAAATTTTTTTTGAAATACCCCCCCCAAATCTTTTGGGAGGATTTTACCGAATCTTTTTTTTGTCTGGGGACCCCGGGTTTTTTCCCCAGAAGAAAAAAAAACATTAGGGAACCTTCTTCCCCTAACGTAATACTTTTTTCTAGAAAAAAAACCTCCCGGGTTTAAAACCCCTTTAAGGTTTCCAAAAAAAAAATGTGGGACCCACCCATCCCACACTTGCCAAATTTGTAAAAACCTTCTACTACTTTTCTCCGACGGTGAAAAAAAAAAGTAATTTTTTAAAAAAAAAACCTTAAATTTGGCAATTCATGAAATTTGGGGGTATATTTGGCAACAGCAAAAACCCTTGAAATTGTCCAATATGGGGTAGCACCCCCCAGGGGGACAAAAAAATAGTTTTTTAGGGGCATTTAAATGTTATCACCAATAAAAAACCCCCGAAATTTAAAAATTTTTAATCTCCCCAATGATTTTAGGGAATTCACAAACCAAAATAAAAAAAAAACTTAAAAAAATTGGGTGGGATAGAAAAAGATCAGAAAAACCCACCGGGGGGTGGTAAAACCTAAAACGTATCTTCCCGGGACCGTAAACCCTTTCTGGATATTCAGGGAAAAATTTACATTCCTTTCCCCAAAGGGTTTAAAATTTTAAAAAACGTGAAATAAATTTTTCCCATTTTTAAAATGCCCCTTTTTTATTTTGTAATTTGCAGTGCCACACTCTATGCCACCCCATCCCAAACTTTAGGGTTTTTTTCCCCTTCGGGTTTGGATTTCTGTCTTTAAAGTTTTTAAATAAGATGGGGTTTAAAATAAAAGGGTTTTTTTTTTACTTTACTGTTTGGGGCCTTTAAAGCGTTTATTTAACAAATTATTAGGTTTTTTTAGTTAAAATTTTTAAAACCCTCTTTATACTATTTAAATTTTATAAATCCCCGGCCACTTTATTGGTAACACCGGGCCAATCCCTCGTTAACATTTAAATTTTTTTAATAAACCCCAAATTTTCACAGGGCGGAAACCGTGCATTTAGGCATGAAAGAATGGGTAAAGGGGAAATTTCTCCTGCATTAAAACCGAGCACCCGTAGGGGGAAGAAAGGGTGATTTGAGTGCCTTTAAACTTTGGCATGGTTTTTTGGTGCCAAAAGGGGGTTTGGTCTGAAATTTTTTTCGAAATGTGATCTCCTGCGTTTTTCACCAAAACCCCATCTCTAGGGTTTCACAGAGAGGGTTTCCGAAAAAAGGGAAAAAAAACCCCGCGAACGGCAGTCCTTTTTTGGGGGGGAAAACCTTTTTTGATGCCCAGAGGTCAAAGGAGCCCTTGGGGAAAACTGGTTCGAGTTTATAGAAAGGGGAACAGTGACCCCAAATAGCCACCCCTTAAAAAATTCCCAAAGGGAGGCAAAAGACTCTGAAAAACACAGTAAAGGCGAATTTGGGGGAAAATTGGGGTTTCAGCAGCAGGACCACACCGGGGGCCAAATTTCCCTTTTAGCCAAAAGAACAGGAAATGAGGCTTTCCCAAATTTGCCCAAGCCCCATCGGGAAAATTTGGAATAGAAGATTGGAAAAACGTTTTCCTGGTCTGATGGGGAGTCTCTTCTCTGCTGCGGGGCCCCAAATTTGGATGGTAGGGGCCCCCGAATTTGGCGTCAAAACATGAAAAATGGGAATCCATCCTGCCTTGTTCAACGGTTTTTAGGCTGGTGGTGGTGGGGGGTCAATTTGGGGTGGGGGGGAAAATTTTTTTTGGCATCGTTTTGGGGCCCCTTTGGGAAAAATTGGCATCGTTGAAAACCTTGTTTAAAAACTTGCCACGAAAGAATTGAGGCAGTTCTGAAGGGAAAAGGGGGGCCCAAACCCCTTATTAAGGATGGTTTTTTGGCCTAATTTTAAATGGCCCGGGGAGTGTAATTTCTCCCATGGATTTTTTTCCCTTTTTTAATTGGGAATAAATAATTATTAGTCCCATATATACAATTTCCCTTTTTTTTTCCTTTTTTTTATATGTTTAAAGGCCCTTTTTCATAAAGTATTGTAATTTTGCGAACCTTATTATTTGGTTTTCTTTCCCTGAATGTTTCCGGGTTTTTTTGGGTCCGAGAAGGGGTTTGGGGTTTTTGCCTCTTTTGCGCAGGTTTTTTTTGGCCCCTTTCCCTTTTGGGAGGGAATATGCTTTCCCCCCTGGCATGCCGCTTTTCGTTTACTTTTGGGTTTCCCGGGATTTTCGTCCGGAAGTTCCCGTTTCGGCTCCTTTTGGGAGCCACCGAGTGACATTTTAGGTAAGGGATATGGTTTTTTTTTGGGGGATTAAGAAATGCTGTTAATTTTTGAGAAGGTATGACTAAGGGGGTGCTACCCAAATGCGTTTTAACCAGCTCACAGGTTTTGGGAAGTTTTTTTTTTGGATCTTCAATTTAAAGAGGTTTTTTGGGTTTTTTTAAAGATTGAGTTTTCCCCCTTCCAGTGTGTACTACCCCCTCCTCTCCTCCTTTGTTGCCGCTCATCCCTCTGGATGTGTATGTGCCGGGGGGGATCTCGCTGCTTTTAAATTTGTTTAGTGGGCTACCCTTTTTTTTACTCTATCTCAATTTAAATTGTTTAAGCAAAATTTTTTTTTTTTTTTTGTTCGTTACAACCCCTGCACTTTTTCCACTGATATTTTTTTTTTTGGGTTTAAAAAAGGGTTATTTTTGTGGATTTAAAAATATTGGGGAACCAAATTTTCACTTGTTCCCCCTTTTTTGTTTTTTCTGGGTTTTCCCTTTTTTTCTTATGATATTTAAATATGCCCGGGTTTTCAGATGATGGGTTTTATTTTGGGTGCCTTGTAAATTTTTTTTGTTTTTCTTCCCTTCCCTTTTTATATCTCTAAAAAAAAAAATAAGATATGTTTAAAAAAAAAAAAAATGGGATCCAAAGAGGCCCCCCAATATGTGGTGCGTTCTTGGGGGCGTTTTTTTGCAGCAGAAACACACCCTTTTAAATTTTTAAAAAGGGTCCTGCTGGTAAAAAGGATCGAGAATTACAAGTCAAACGGATCCCCAAAAAAACGCATAAAAGATGCATGGGACAACAACATCAGTGATCAGATGTATAACAACCCCATGATTTTTTTTACTTTGAAAAAAATGTAAAAACCCGCACATTGTTAGATTTAAAGTTTGGGGGTTTTTTTTTGGGGGACAAAAACCTTTGGGTGGAAAAAACCCCACTAAAAAAATTTCCCCTTTGAAACATACAGTAAAGGGGATGGTTTCCCCCCTGCACGGGTTTTTGGCCCGGGCTTTCAGGCCCGGGTTTTCGGTTTTTCAGAACGCCTGAAAAAAAAAGCCGAAAATGAGCAAAATTGTGGGTGTTTTGGGGAAAAACCCGTGCCCCGCATCCCCCCCGGGAAGGGTTTTCCGCCCCGGTTTTGGGCCCCCACGGGGGCCCGGCGGCAAAACATTGGAGAAGCACCCCTCTTCCCTCCGGGTTTTCGGACGGGAAAATGTGTTTTAGGGGGGGGGGGCTCTTTTTCCGCCACACCGGGGGAGAAAAAACCGTCCCCTCCCCTGCCGTGGGGGGGGAAAAAAAAAGGGCAAATAACCGGCCGGCAAACCTGCCGGTATTTGTCCTGTGCCGTATAAACGCGCCCTAAGGGATAATTACAGTAATTTTTAGCTCTCATAGAGAAGTGACATGTCAATTGTTTGCGGCGCTTATGCTCCGCTGACAATGCATGCGAATGGGGCCGGCCGGGGGCACCACCCGTATCCCCGTGCTTTAGAAGTATGCGTTGGACAGCACATACTTCTAAACCACTAGGCATAGTACGGCTTGTGAACATACCCTAATAGTCCATTTTGACTGGTGTACCTTGTTCCGCTGTTTCGCCTGGTATCTGATTCTTTTGCCTTTCCTCCTTGCCTGACATTTCTGTGCTACGTTGCTCTCCCCGACTTTGACCTGCTTTGTCTGACCTCCCGCTTTTGTGTTTGTCTGTCTTGTCCGTTCTGTGTTGCATCTAACCTAGGCAGAGATGGTCACCCAGTTGTCGCTGACCGCTTAGGGTCAGGTTGGCAAGTAGGTAGGGACAGACTTGGGGGTTCAGTGCACACTGTGTTATTTTGAACGGATGACTGATCCGTTATGACGGAAGGGAGAATGGATGCATTAACGTGGTCATTGTAATGTAGGTGGAGGGATGTGCAACGTGCATTGGCATAGTGTCCGTCTTTAGGGTGCTTTCAAACAGCGCAGTTTTGTTGCAGTTTTAACTGTGCTCCAATTAAACTGCATTATTACCAGCAAGCTTCTTTCACTCTAAACGGTTTGGAAAGTGAGTAATCAATGAGTGTGTCCGTAATCCACAAGACTTCAAACGCAGTAATTGATGACTTACTTGAAACACCTTTCTGAACAATTTAGATAACTGAAAGAAGCTTCAAGGTAATAAAGGAAGTTCAATTGGAGCGCAGTTAAAACTGCATCAAAACTGCGCTGTTTGAAAGCACCCTCCCACCTTCCATCAAATATGTGTTTAATTTTAACAGGTGGAGGACGCAGGGCGTTGCACTTTTCAAGTTTTAAAAATGTATATATTACAGTATATGTTTTTTACAATGTAAATCAATGAAAAACAGATCCTAGTGTTTGTGCCCATGTTGCAAAAGTATACATTTGTATCCGTCCTAAAATATATAAAACAAAGCTACCCAATCAAATAGCAATGAAAAACAGGTGACAGCCAATAGAAAGGCTAGTAAAAACAATAGAATGGATGTCAAACATATGCCCCAAACAGTGCACAGTTGGCATACGTTTAACATGTAAGTGCCCCGCAAAGAAAGCAAGTACTTCTGCCAAATTGAGTTAACATAGTCAACATAGTAGTTTGTTTGCTCTATTCACCTCTTTGGAGCTACAGTGGCAACATGACGATATCCACCAGGGTACCTATTATCTCAATACCCTGGTAACATAGGCAATAACACAGTGAGAACCCAGATTTACAAGGTATTGCACTTTTCTTTCGGTTATTTCAGTTTTCATGGAGTATATTGCGTTGTAATACAGGACATGAGTCTTTGTTAGGTTTTACTACTTTCATGCTAATAAAACCTGTTTTTAAATTTCCTCTCAATTTTCTGAGTGCAAGATTCTTGTTTTTCCATATTGGGACCTATGAGGGCTTGATGTTTGTGGGTAGAAGTGTCATTTTCATTGATACCATGATTGGATACATGCAAGTTTTTGATCACTTTGTATTCAACGATCGCAACGATCAAAAACCACAATTTTGGTGCTTTTTTTTATGCCGTTCAGTTTTCAGAGTAAATAAGGTCCTATAGTAATCGACTGGGCTTTTACAAATGGGGCGATACCAACTATGTTTAATTCTTTACTTGTTTTTTTTTTCTTTGTGAAATGGGAGTGTTTTGAATATTTACTATTTTAAACATTTCCTTTACATGTATTCTATAAATATTTTTAGTCCCACTAGGGTATTTGACCACTAGGGGGAACCACTGCTTGTACACTATTCTGCAATACTAATGTATTGGGGAATCAGGTTGAATTATGCCTCTCCTGTGACACCCTACTGCTGGCTGGGTGTAATAACAGCAGTCAGATAATAATGTATAATACAGCTTGGGGCCTTCACTAGGCCTCTTGCTGCCATGACAATTGGTTGACAGCCTGTGATTGTGTCGCGGAGGCCAATCTGTTGACAAAAGTGTGCGCTGCCCCCTCATGTGTAACTGCCTAGATGTCACGCTCACTTCGACCATGACGTTTTAGCAGTTAAGCATCTGAGGTGTCTCCTGCAGATGAAAGCGTGTGCCAGTAAATAACAGTAAATAACTGCCGGCACCCGCCCAGCTCCTGAGCCGCTCTATAAACGCTTGCCTCACGGCAGGTGACGCATTTGGCCGTTGGCCACCAGTGAAGACGGTTGCATCGATTCTGGCTCCATCGGTCTGAGCTGACTCCTAGAAATTTTCCTCCTTACCACAGGGAAAGACACAGTGGCCATGAAGCTGCAGGTGTTTCTACACATCACCACCATTCTCCTGTGCCATGTCATGGGTGGCAACAGCAGCCAAATTAATCCTTCCGGTAAGTATATCACTGACCTGTGACGTGTGACGGGGCGCAGGGATCACCTCAGGATCGTCTCTGCTTTCAGATTGTGTCTTATCGGCATCAGTTATTAATGCTATTCTACTAAAATCCTGGCCTTGCTGTAAACAGCAATCAATTAGAGCTCAGCTTACTGTTTGAATAGTGCTTACCATGGAGAGCTGCTCCTCTTCACTTCTTAGGGCTCGTTCACATGGCTTATTCTGGTACGGATTTCAGCCGTATTGCGCGCCGTATTTGCGCTCCAATACGGCTGAAATCCGTCCCGCAATTACGCCGCCAATAAGCCGTGTGAACCGGGCCTTAGGGTATGTTCACACAGCATAAGTGCTGTGTATTTGCACTTTAATATGGGCAAAATGCATGCGGCAAATGCATGCGGCAATTACTGTAATTCAAAGCTCTCATAGAGAAGTGACATGTCAATTCTTTGCGGTGGTTATGCTCTCTGACAATGCATGTGAATGGGGCAGGCTGGGGGTGCCCCCCCGTGTGATTTAGAAGTATGCGCTGGACAGGGTGTACTTCTAAATCACATGGCGTATTGCGGCACATACAGTATGCTCCCCAATACGCCGTGTGACCATACCCATATAGTCCATTTTGGCTGCTGTACCTTGTTCTGATTTTTTGCCTGGTATCGGATTCTTTTGCCTTTCCTCCTTGCCCGACATTTCTGTGCTACGTTGCTCTCCCCGACTTTGACCTGCTTTGTCTGACCTCCCGCTTTTGTGTTTGTCTGTCTTGTCCGTTCTGTGTTGCATCTAACCTAGGCAGAGATTGTTGCCCAGTTGTCGCTGACCGCGTAGGGTCGTGTTGGCAAGGAGGAAGGGACAGCCTTGGGGGCTCAGGGCACACTGTGTGATTTTGAATGGATGAATGATCTGTTATGATGGAAGGGAGAATGGATGCATTAACGTGTTCATTGTAATGTAGGTGGAGGGATGTGCAATGTCAATGTGCATTGGCATAGTGTCTGTCTTTACACCTTCCATCAAATATGTGTTTAATTTTAACAGGTGGAGGACGCAGGGTGCTGCACTTTTCAAGTTTTAAAAAACATATATATTACAGTATACGTTTTTTACAATGTAAATCAATGAAAAACAGATCGTAGTGTTTGTGTCCATGTTTCAAATATATACATTTGTATTCATCATAAAATATATAAACAAAGCTATCCAATCAAATAGCAAGGAAAAACAGGTGACAGCCAATAGAAAAGCTAGTAAAAAAAAAAAACTGAATGGGTGTCAAACATATACCCTAAACAGTGCACATTTGGTATCGTTTAAAAATAAGTCCCCCAAGAAAACAAGTATGTGCCAAAAATTTAGTAAAGTGTCAAACATATTAGTAGGTTTTCTTATTCACTCCTTTGGAAATTATGGCAAAATGGGGAAAAATCCCCCAGGGACCTATTTTGTACCCCGGTAAGGGGGAATCAGGAGAGAAACAAAGCAGCGTCGGGGCCCACAGCATAGGGGGGGCCCCCTGTGGCCCCTAATGGGGGCCCCCCATCGCTTTTTTTGTACCCCTACTGTGCGGTTTCCTTTTAGTTTTTGGCCCGTGTTTTTCAGGACTGATGGGGGGGGGGGGCGGTGCAATCTTTGGGCGTGGAAGTCAGTGTTTGGTTTTACGGTACCCCAAATTCCCCTCCCCCCAGCGCACGACACCAAAGGACAGTGCAGGGAGGAGGACGAACTAGACACTTGTCTGGCCTGAATGGAGGTAAGGTCAGAGATTCCGGCTCCTGTGCTCCTGTCCCATGTGATTGGAATTAGTGAAAGTCGGACAAGAAGGTAAAGGGGAGGGAGGGAAGGGAAAGCATTCCCAGTAAGCGATCAGTCACAGCACAGGGTTCCCCTCCATCTCATATGTGCTGCAGACTGTTCCTGTACTCCTTATGCATACATTACTTTTGCTTTTAATGAGCCCATGTAGGGTTGGGGGGGGGGGGGGGGTGGGGGTGGGCTGGTGCACTTGTAACCCTGCCTGTCTATCTTTATATACTGTATGGCCACTATACCCTGCATATCATATATATAATGTATGGCCAATATAACCCTGCCTGCCTATCTATATATACTGTTGGTCACTATAACCCTGCCTGTCTGTATTATAAATTCTGTTTGGCCACTATAACCTGCCTGTATTTATATACTGTTTGGCCACTATAACCTGTCTGCCTATCTTTTATACTGTATGGTCTCTATAACCCTGCTCGCTATCTATATATACGTTATGGCCACTATAACCCTGCCTATCTATATATTATGTATGGCCACTATAACCCTGCCTATCTATATTAATGTGTGGTCACTATTACCTTGCATGGTTTTTATTTCTGTATGGCCCACTTTAACCCTGCCTGCCTATCTATATTTATGTATGGTCACTATAACCTGCTGTCCTATCTGATTATTATGTATGGCCACTATTTTAACTGCCTGCCTATCTTATATATACTGTATGGTCCACTATAACCCTGCCTGTTGTCTAATATATACTGTATGGCATCTATACCTGCTGTTCTATATATACTGTAATGGCACTATAACCCTGCCTGGCCTATTATATATACTGTATGGCCACTATATACCCTGCCTATCTTAGATAGTCATGGCCTCTATAACCCTGCCTATATATATATACTGTAAGGCCTCTATAACCTGCATGCCTAGCTATATTTACTGTATGGTCACTATAACCCTGATGTCTGTCTATAAATAGGTTTGGCCACTATATAACCCGCCTGGCTATATTTTACTGTATGGCCACTATAACCCTGTTATGCTATCATAATATTATACTGCTAGGGTCACTATAACCCTGCCTGCCTATCTTATATATACTGTCATGGCACTATAACCCTGCATAATATATATTTTATGTTTGGCCACTATATACCCTCCTATTATATATACTGTATGGGTCACTATAACCCTGCCTTCTATATTATACTGTATGGCTCTATAACCTCTGCATCCTGCCTTTCGATATAACTGTTGGTCACTATAACGCTGCCTGCCTATCTATATAAACTGTATGGCCACTATAACCTGTGCCTATCTATATATACTGTATTGTCACTATAAACCTGCCTGTCTGTTCTATAATACTGTATGGCCACTAATACCTGCCTGTCTATTATATACTGTATGCCACTATAACCTGCCTGCCTATCCTTTATATATTTACTGTATGGCACTATAACCCTGCCTATCTTTATATACTGTTAGGCACACTATAACCCTGCCTATCTATATATACTGTATGGCCACTATAACCCTGCCTATGCCTATTCAATTTATTACTGTATGGTCACTATAACCCTGAATGTCTGTCTATTAATACTGTATGGCCACTTTAACCCTTGCCTGTTTATATTTTACTGTCATGGCCTACTATAACCTGTATGCCTATCATATATATACTGTATGGTCACTATACCTGCCTGCTATCGTTTAATATACTGTATTGGCACTATAAACCCTGCCTATATAATAATATACTGTATGGCACTTTATCCCTGCCTATCTATATATACTGTATTGGTCACATATACCCTGCCTGTCTATATTATGTTGGCCTATATAACCCTGCTGCCTATCTATATATAACTGTTGGTCCCTATAACCCTGCCTGCCTAATCTATATATTACTGTATGGCACTATAACCTGCCTGCCTATCCTGTTTATTTACTGTATGGTCATATAACCTGCCTGTCTGTTTTTAAATACTGTATGGCCTATAACCCTGCCTGTCTATATTTTACTGTTGGCACTATAACCCTTCGCCTGCTGATCTATATATTCTGTATGGCACTATAACCCTGCCTATTTATATTATATGTATGGCCCACTATATAACTGCCTATCTATATATCTGTATGGTCACTATAACCCTGCTGTCTATATATACTGTATGGCCACTATAAACCCTGCTGACTATACTAATATATTACTGATGGTCACTTAACCCCTGGCCTGTCTATTTATACTGTTTGCCACTATAACCTGCCTGACTATCTATATCATATACTGTAATGGTCACTTTAACCCTGCCTGCCTATCTTTATTAACTGTATGGCCATTATAACATGCCTGTTCTATATACGGTATGGCTCTATAATCCCTGCCTGACCTATCTACTATATACTGTATGGTCTCTATAACCCTGCCTGTCTGCTATATTATACTGTATGGGCCCTATAAACTGCTGTCTATATATACTGTTATGGCCACTATAACCTGTCTGCCTATCTATATTACTGTATGGTCACTATAACCCTGCCTGGCCTATTCTTTTATATACTGTATGGCCATATAACCCTGCCTGTCTTATATATACTGTGTGGCCACTATAAAAAACCCTCGTCTGCCTATTATATATCACGGTATGGTCACTATTAACCCTGCCTGCCTATCTATATATACTGTATGTCAACTATATCCCTGCCTTTCTATTTATACTGTCTTGACACGTATAACCCTGCCTGTCTATATATACTGTATGACCACTATAACCCTGCCTGTCTATATATACTGTATGACCACTATAACCACGCCTGTCTATCTATACTGTAATGGCACTATAACCCTGCTGTCTATATATACTGTATGGCAACTATAACCTGCCTGTCCTATCTATATTATACTGTATGGTCACTATTACACTGACTGTCTGTTAATATATTGTATGGCCATATAACCTGCCTGTTATATATACTGTATGGCCGACTATACCCTGTATGCCTATTCTATATATCTGTATGGTTCATTATAACCCTGCCTGCACTATATATATATTACTGTTTGGCACTATAACCCTGCCTGTCTAGTATATATACTGTATGGCCACTATATATAACCTGTCTGCCTATCATCTATATATTACTGATGATGGTCACTATAACCCTGCCTTCCTATCTATATATACTGTTTTGGCACTATATCCCTGCCTGTTATATCTACTGTATGACCACTATAACCCTGCTGTCTATATATAATGTATGGCCACTTTACCCTGCCTGTTTCTATATATAATGTATGACCACTATAAACAACGCCTGTCTATTATATACTGCTATGGGCCACTATAAACTTGCTATCTATATATATGTATGGCCACATATAACCTGCCTGATATTATATATATGTCATGGTCACATAACCTGCATGCCTATATTTATATACTGTATGGCCTCTATAACCTGCTATCTATATTTACTGTATGGGCCCACTATAACCCTGCCTATCTATTTATAATGTTAGGCCTACTATAACCTGCCTTGCCTATCTATATTTCTGTATGGTCACTATAACCCTGCCTGTCTGTCTATATATACTGTATGGCCACTATAACCCTGCTTGTTATATATAATGATATGGCCACTATAAACCCTGTCTGCTGTTATACTATATATACTGTATGGTCTCTATAACCTGCCTGCCTATCTATAGTTACTGTATGGCCACTATAACCGTCGCCTATCTATATATACTGTTGGGCCACTATAAACCTGTATCTATATTATACTGTATGGTCACTATAACCACTGACGTGTCTATAATACTGTATGCCACTATAACCCTGCCTGCCTATCTATATATTATCATGTGATGGTTCACTATAACACTGCTGCCTATCTATATATACTGTAATGGCCATATAACCCTTGCCTGTCATATAACTGTATGGCCACTATAAACCCTGCCTGCCCTATCTATATATACTGTGATGGTCACTATACCTTGCCTGTCAGTCTAACTATATATGTTTGGGGCCACTATAACCTGCCTGTCTATATATACTGTATGGCCATTATAAACCTGTCTGCCTATCTATATATACTGTATGGTCACTATACCCTGACCGCTATCTATATATACTGTTATGGCCAATAACCCTGCTGTCTATATATCTGTATGGCTCTTGAACCCTGTCTGCCTATCTATATTATTACTGTATGTCACTATAAATCCCTGCTGCCTTATCATATATATACTGTATGGCTCACTAAACCATGCCTGTTATATATACTGTATGCCACTATAACCCTGCCTGTTCTATATATACTGTATGACCACTATAACCTGCCTGTCCTTATATATACTGTATGACCACTATAACCCCGCCTGTCTATATATATGTATGGGCACTATAACCCATGCTAACTATATATACTGTATGGCCACTATAACCTGCCTGCCTATCTTTATATTGTGTATGGTCACTATAAACCCTTGCTGTCTGTTATAAATACTGTTATGGCCATATAACCTGCCTGTCTATTTATTATACTGTATGGCCACTATAACCCTGTCTTTGCTATCGTTATATACTGTTTGGTCACTATAACCCTGCCTACCTATCTAATATATACGTATGGCGCTATAACCTGCCTATCTTTATATACTGTATGGCACTTAACCCTGCTATCGTATATATACGGTATGGTCACTATAACCTGCCTGTCTATATTTACTGATGGCCACTATACCCTGCCTGCCTATATATATATACTGTATGGTCACAAAACCCTGCCTGCCTATCTATATATACTGTATGGCCACTATAACCTGCCTGTCTATATATTCTGTATGGCCACTATAGCCCTGCCGGCCATATTCTATATTTACTGTATGGTCACAATTACCCTGCCTGTCTGTCTATATATACTGTATGGTCACTATAACCCTGCCTGTCTATATATACTGTATGGCCACTATAACCCTGTCTTGCCTATCATTATTATACTGTATGGGTCACTATAAT
The DNA here is from genome assembly GCA_025379985.1 of Phyllomedusa bahiana. Classification (NCBI taxonomy): domain Eukaryota; kingdom Metazoa; phylum Chordata; class Amphibia; order Anura; family Hylidae; genus Phyllomedusa; species Phyllomedusa bahiana. The sequence continues at coordinate 68,323 of JAODAL010008615.1, read as the reverse complement.
CCCTCCGTGCATATCTATATATTACTGTAGGGCACTATAACCCTGGCAGTCTATATTTACTGTATGGCCACTATTACCTGTATGCTATTCTTTATATATGTATGGTCACTATAAACCCTCTGCCTGGCTATGTATCTATACTGTATGGCCACTATAACCCTGGCCTATCGTATATATACTGTATGGACACTATAAACCTGCGGTATCTACTATATGTCTGTAGGGCACTATAACCCTGCCTATCTATATATACTGTATGGTCACTATAACCCTGCCTGTCTATATATACTGTATGGCCACTATAACCCTGCTATGCCTATCTTATATACTGTATGACCACTATAACCCTGCCTGCTATCTATTTATACTGCTATGGCCACTATAACCCTGCCTTGTCTATATATTCTTGTATGGCCACTTTAACCCTGGTATGCCTATCCTATATATACTGTTTGGTCAATATAACATGCCCTGCCTATCTATATTATACTGTGAGATATTGCCACTATAACCTGCCTATCTATATATTACTGTATGGCCTATAACCTGCCTATCTATATATACTGTTATGGCCACTATATCCCTATGCCTATTATAATACTGTATGAGTCACTATAACCTGCCGTGTCCTATATATTCTGTATTTTCGGGGGGCCATATAACCCGCCTGCCTATCTATATATACTGTCATGACACTTTAACCATGCCCATCTATATTATACTGTATGGCACTCTAACCATGCTGTCTATATATACTGTGATGGCCACTAATAACCTGCTATCTCTATATATAATGTATGGCCACTATAACCCTGAATTAGGATATACTGTATGGTTCACTATAATCCTGCCCATTAATATATACTGTATGCCACTTATAACCTGCTGTCTATCTATACTGTGTATTGGCCACTTATAAACCCTGCCTGTCTTCTATACTGTTTATGCCACTATAACCCTGCTGCCTATTTATATATACTGTATGAGGTCACTATAACCTGCCTGCCTTTCTATATATACTGGTAGGGCACTATTTTCCTGCCCGTCTATATCTACTGTATTGAGTAACTATAACAACTGGCCTGTTCTGTCTAATATATACTGTGATGACAACTATAACCCTGCGTGGTCTATATATCTGTATGGCCACTTTAACCCTGCCTGTCTTTTATTTATACTGTGATGGTCACTATAACTCTGCTGTCTATTTAAATACTGTATGGCCACTATAACCCTGCCTGTCTTATATACTGTATGGCCACTTAACCCTTCCTTGCCTATCTTTATATATGTAGGCCACGATAACCCTGCCTGCTATCTTATTATACTAATGTATGACACTAACCTGCCTGTCTATATATACTGTATGGCCACTTTAACCCTGCCTGTCCATTTATATACTGTATGGCCACTCTAACCCTGCCTGCCTATGTATATATACTGTATTGCCTCTATTACCCTGCCTATCAATATACATTGTATGGCCACTATAACCCTGCCTATCTATATATACTGTATGGCCACTATAACCCTTCCTTCTCTCTATATATATATATATATTGTATGGTCACTATAACCCTGCCTATCTATATATTCTGCATGGCGCCTATAACCCTGCCTGTCGGGGAGAGGGGGGCCCATCAAAAAGTTTGCTATGGGGCTCAGGCTTCTCTAGTTATGCCCCTGTCTGGTAAGTACCTCAAACATACGTTATAACACAGTGAGAACCAAGCTTTACAAGGTGTTGTACTTTTCTTTCTGATATTTTGGTTTTCATGGAGTACATTGTGTGGTAATACAGGACATGAGTCTTTGTTAGGTTTTACTACTTTCATGCTAATAAAACCTGTTTTTAAATTTCCTCTCAATTTTCTGAGTGCAAGATTCTTGTTTTTCCATATTGGGACCTGTGAGGGCTTGATGTTTGTGGGTAGAAGTGTCATTTTCATTGATACCATGATTGGATACATGCAAGTTTTTGATCACTTTGTATTCAACTATCGCAACGATCAAAAAACGCAATTTTGGTGCTTTTTTTTTATGCCGTTCAGTTTGCAGAGTAAATTAGGTCCTATAGTAATAGACTGGGCTTTTACAAATGGGGCGATACCAACTATGTTTAATTCTTTACTTGTTTTTTTTTTCTTTGTGAAATGGGAGTGTTTTGAACTTTTACTATTTTAAACACTTTTTTCTTACCTTTACATGTATTCTATAAATATTTTTAGTCCCACTAGGGTATTTGACCACTAGGGGAAACCACTGCTTGTACATTATTCTGCAATACTAAAATATTGGGGAATCAGGTTGAATTATGCCTCTCCTGTGACACCCTACTGCTGGCTGGGTGTAATAATAGCAGTCAGATAATAATAGATAATATGGATTGGGGCCTTCACTAGGCCTCTTGCTGCCATGACAATTGGTTGACAGCCTGTGATCGTGTCGCGGAGGCCAATCGGTTGACAAAAGTGTGCGCTCCCCCCTCATGTATAACTGCCTAGATGTCACGCTCACTTCGACCATGACATTTTAGCAGTTAAGCATCTTGGATCTGAGGTGTCTCCTGCAGATGAAGGCGTGTGCCAGCACTAACTGTAAATAACTGCCGGCACCCGCCCAGCTCCTGAGCCGCTCTATAAACGCTTGCCTCACGGCAGGTGACGCATTTGACCGTTGGCCACCAGTGAAGACGGTTGCATCCCCTGGCTCCATCGGTCTGAGCTGACTCCTAGAAAGTTTCCTCCTTACCACACGGAAAGACACAGCGGCCATGAAGCTGCAGGTATTTCTACACATCACCACCATTCTCCTGTGTCATGTCATGGGTGGCAACAGCAGCCAAATTAATCCTTCCGGTAAGTATATCACTGACTTGTGAAGTGGGACAGGGCACAGAAATCACCTCAGGATCGTCTCTGCTTTCAGATTGTGTCTTTTCGGCATCAGTTATTAATGCTGTCCTACAGAAATCCTGGCCTTGCTGCAAACTTTTTGAATAGTGCTAACCATGGAGAGCTGCTCCTCAAGATCTGCTCCTCTTCACTTCTTAGGGTATGTTCACACGGGGTGTTAAGTCCGTCTGAACATACACTTTTAGATACGTGTTTGGATCTGTCTGTCAGACCCTAAACAGACCCAAACACGTATCTAATAAAATATGATTCACATTGCTTTTTCTTTGAAACACGCATTGGGGTTCAGACGAGTGATCGCCGATGTGTGCCTCATTGCGTCTTTCGTAACCGTTCCAAGAATTGACATGTCACTACTTGGTCCAAAAGACGTTGCAGTAGCCCTAATAATAAAGTATAGGATGCGATCCCGTTGCAGTAAAAATGCATCCAAACACATACTTGCGTGTTGGATGCGGTTTACGCAGTGCTTTTGAATGCGTTTTTCGGATCGAAAACGTATTGAACATCCTGTGTGAACATACCCTAAGGCTCAGGGTGAGCAAAAAAGGGAGGAAAAAAATTCTACTTGCCTCCCCGTCCTCCTTAGCTGCCGCTTCTGTGCTGCCTAGCGATGCACTTGTTTCCACTTCTAGGTTCTTGTCCCAACACATAGGATAGGCTCACACTCCACTGAAAGTGAATGTAGAGGAAGACTCCTTCGTGGTGGGATGAGAATAAGAAGTGAAGAGCGGGTCCTGGGGAGCTCTGCAGTGGCAGCTGGATGGACAGAGAGGTAAGTATAATTTTTTTTCTTATTTTGCCAGCCCTCGCCCTATCGTAATAGATTTTTTTTTTTTTAAGTGGACAACCCCTTTAACACGGTTTAACTGAATAACTGAATGTCTCACGTACAGCAGCCAATCACAGCACGGCTTTTAACTGTTAGAGTTGTTTAAAAAGTGATCGGAGCTCTGATTGGATGCTGTGTGCAGCATGGCCAGGATTGCTGTTAGACAACTTTTAAACAGTGATGCCTTGCCTTTTTTTTTTTTAACCACTTCCTCACCAGGAACTTTTTTTTTTGTTCTTAGTTTGTGGGTTTGAAAGCTATAATTTCTTATGCTCGTTATTCTGCAATTTCTGGGAAAACAGTAAAAATATAAAAAGTATGTTTTGCAATTTTTTATAGCTAAAAGTAAAGCTACAGGTTTTGCAACGGAGTCACTTTATTGTTAAGGACAGTTTTCTATAGGTGATCGTATACTTTGGGGATTTTTGATGGTAGGGCTTACAGTTGTGGTTTGTGTTATCAGTGTTTTTTTATTATTATTTAATATTTTTTAAAATTCATTTTACAGATTGTGCCATCCTATAAGGTTAGAAAAAGACCTGTGGGGGGACATTTATATGTAAGTTTTTTTTTTTTTGTGTGTTATTTGCGGGGCTGTGGCTGATACATTATCCCAAACAAAGCTGATCTGGGTATGTTAGCCCCCTAACGACTGACTATATAGGGTGAGTAATTGCACCCAAGGATGATCCAGACTTGTGCAAGTCCATAATTCTTTTCCTGATATCTTGGCTGATTTCTTTAGACTTTCCCATGATGTTAAACACAGAAGCAGTGTGTTTCTAGTGAGCAATAAAATACATCCAGAGGTGTGTCTCTAATTAAAGGGGTTTTCTCACTCCAAAGATCATATCTCAAAAAAAGCAGAATGTAAAAATAAACTTTCTAATAGTTTTGTATTTTCTAAATGTTATAGTTTAGCAGCAGTTGCCTTTTTTCTGCCTCTATAGAGCATTTTCTTACTGCCCTGGTCGAGTCCCACCCCTTTCACCGGCATTGACTGTCAGCTCTCCACCCTCCTCTGTGTCCCTGCCCCCCCCTCCCTCGTAATCTCGGGAGCGCGCACAGGCTCCCTGATCTCCTCTGCCTTCCTCCCCCCTTACTTTATTGATAGAAAGATAGCAGCTGTGGGAGCATACAAGACACCTTGAATAGCATTGTTTCCATTGTCGGACTGGGTGGTCTGGGGCCCACAGGGGAGTTGATCTCGGGGGCCCACCCTACTGTACATGACAAGATTACCGGCCTCTCGGACATAATCGCGACCATTTTAACACATAAGACAGTGTGCAATACAGAACTGTATTGTGTAGTACAAGAGCAAGTTAGTCACACATATGTCACAGTCTAACATATCATAGACACAGGGCTAAGTAGCTCCATCCATATCCCCCTCCACCCACATACAATATCCCCTCCACCCACATACAATATCCCCCACCATGTTTCCCTTGGTCACGCACCTCACCACCTTCTAAAATAAACACCAGCAAGAAAGTAAAAGTCTAACTCCTATCACAGGGTCAATAAGGGACACATGTACGCTGGCATTATACCGGTGCCGATATAACCTAGAACACAGCCATATAGAGACCACATAGAGGTCAGACACCAGCTCAGGTATAACCTACAACACCGCCATATAGAGACCACATAGAGGTCAGACACCAGCTCAGGTATAACCTACAAATCCACCATATAGAGACCACATAGAGGTCAGACACCAGCTCAGGTATAACCTACAACACTGCCATATAGAGACCACATATAGGTCATAAACCAGCTCAGGTATAACCTACAACAACAGCCATATAGAGACTACATAGAGGTCAGACACCAGCACAGGTATAACCTACAACACTGCCATATAGAGACCACATATAGGTCAGACACCAGCTCAGGTATAACCTACAAAACCGAAATATAGAGACCACATAGTGATAGACACCAGCTCAGGTATAAGCGACAAAACTGCCGTATTGAGACCACATAGAGGTCAGACACCAGCTCAGGTATAACCTACAACACCGCCATATAGAGACCACATAGAGGTCAGACACCAGCTCAGGTATAACCTACAACCCCGCCATATAGAGACCACATAGATATCAGACACCAGCTCAGGTATAACCTACAACACTGCCATATAGAGACCACATAGAGGTCAGACACCAGCTCAGGTATAACCTACAACACCGCCATATTGAGACCACATAGAGGTCAGACACCAGCTCAGGTATAACCTACAACACTGCCATATAGAGACCACATAGAGGTCAGACACCAGCTCAGGTATAACCTACAACACCGCCATATAGAGACCACATAGAGGTCAGACACCAGCTCAGGTATAACTTACAACACCACCATATAGAGACCACATAGAGGTCAGACACCAGCTCAGGTATAACCTACAACACCGCCATATAAAGACCACATAGAGGTCAGACACCAGCTCAGGTATAACCTACAACACCGCCATATAGAGACCACATAGAGGTCAGACTCCAGCTCAGGTCACATTACAGTGAATACAGCACTAATCCAATATAGAAGTAAAATCAGGGACTCACCGGAGATATCATATCTGATGAGTCGTTCTCTTCTCTTGAGTCATTCTTATTCCCTTTTCTTCTGCATCAGTTCCGCACCATCATGATGACTTGTCCCGGCCACAGCTCATCCCTGCAGAAATTACACACAAATATCTTAGAATCCCCAATTTTCCAGCACCTCTTTACCTATTCCCACCTCTGTACAAACTTCCCAGGGGTGGGAGAGCAGTTACAAGCCATAACTTAGAGGCCTAGTATCCTAAGCGGTTGGAGGGTGGGGAGAGGACTAACCCTCTGGAGATAATGCTACAACTATGGGCTGCTGCCCTCTCAATTATATTACCAGGTAGGTAGGCAAATAGGCAAGGCCCCAGTCTGTAGGTAGGTGGTTTCTCCCAGTTAGGTAAGCTGTAGGTAGTTGGGGGTCCCCTTTATATAGGCTGCAAGCAGTTAGGGACCCCCTTTAGGTAGTATACAGGCAGATAGGGCTACCCATGAAGTACTCAACAGGCAGTTGAGGCATCTGAGTTCGTTCGCAGGCAGTTAGGGTCTCCTTTAGGTAGTATACAGTTTGTTAGGGGCCTCCTTTAGCTAGTGTGCAGGAAGTCAGGGCCCCCCTTTAGCTACTGTGTAGGTAGTCAGGGCCCCTTTAGTATTTAGGTAGCCAGGGCCCCCTTTGTAGTCAGGGCCCCCCTGTAGGTAGTCAAAGCGTCCCTTTAGGTAGCCAGGGCCCCATTGTAGTCAGGGCCCCTCTGTAGGTAGGCAGGGCCCCCCTTGTAGTCAGGGCCCCCCTTTAGGTAGCCAGGGCCCCCCTTTAAGGAAGCCAGGGCCCCCCCCCTTGTTGCCAGGGACCCCCCCCCCCCTTGTAGCCAGGGACCCCCCCCCCTTGTAGCCAGGGACCCCCCCCCCCCCTTGTAGCCAGGGCCCCCCCCCCTGTAGCCAGGGCCCCCCCCCCCCCCTTGTAGCCAGGACCCCCCCCCCCCTATGTAGCCAGGGACCCCGCCCCCTTGTAGACAGGGACCCCGCCCCCTTGTAGCCAGGGACCCCGCCCCCTTGTAGCGCGGGACCCCCCTTTATAGCCAGGGACCCCCCCCTTTATAGCCAGGGACCCCCCCTTGTAGCTAGGCCCCCTTGTAGCTAGGCCCCCCTTGTAGTCCGGCCCCCCTTGTAGTCAGGGACCCCCTTTAGTCAGGGCGCCCCCCCTGTAGCCAGGGACCGCCTTGTAGCCAGGGACCGCCTTGTAGCCAGGGCCCCCACCCTTTGTAGCCAGGGCCCCCCCCTTGTAGTCCAGGCACCCCCTTGTAGCCAGGGCCCGCTTGTAGCCAGGGACCCCCTTTAGTCAGGGCCCGCTTGTAGCCAGGGACCCCCTTTAGTTCAGGGCCAGCTTTGTACCAGGGACCACTTTAGTCAGGTGCCCCCCCCTTATAGCAGGCCCCCCCCTTGTAGCCAGGGCCCCCCCTTGTAGTAGTTTAAAAAAAAAAAAAAAACCAGCCAGCCACTTACCTGGCTCCGGCTCCGGCCGCCGGCTCCGTACTGCCGCCCTGCATAGGCGGCGCGGTGAAGTGACATCACTGCGCCGCCTACGTCAGCAGTAGGGGCCGGCGCCCGGCAGGCTGAAGGCCTAATGCATTCAGCCTGCCCGGCAGATCAGCGGAGCGCAGCGCTAGTGGCGCTGTGCTCAACTGACACCGCGCAGCCCCGGGAGTCGGGGACATTAGTCCCCAACACCCGGGCTGGTCTCCTGGGTGCTCGGACGCGGGTCCCGGGCGTCCAGTGACCGATGTGCGGCCGGGCCCCGGGGAGCGATGGCACTGCCTCCGGGGCCCACAGCGGCTCGGGGGGCCCACCGGGGGATTCCCCGGTCCCCCGGTGGCCCAGTCCGAGCCTGATTGTTTCCCTTACAAGCTCCCTGTTTAAGAGGAGAGAAGATCGGCTGATTAGCAATGTAAACATGTAAGGCTGCCTGAGTACAGAAGTCTTAGAAGCTGATTTGCTGCCCGTTTGTCTTCAGCACACATTGACCGGCAGCTCTGCTATTTGTCCTGTCTGCCTGTACACTCACAGGTTACAGGATAAGACAAATACGAGCGGGCAGCTAATTGGCTTCTAAGACTTCTGTACTCAGGCAGCCTTACATGTTTACATTGCTTATCAGCCGATCTTCTCTCCTCTTAAACAGGGAGCTTGTAGGGGAAACAATGCTATTCAAGGTGTCTTGTAATTCTCTACAGCTACTAAATGTTCCCACAGCTGCTTTCTATCAGTAACCTTAGGACAATACACTGTAGTGAGCCAGCATTACCGTGGAAGTGGCATGTTATGCCTGTGGGAGTGATGAAGCCTGCAGGCTGAAGACGCCCCCAAGCTGTGTTAGCACGCCCCCTGTTTTGAAACTTAAAATGCTGTGAGCGGACAGAATGTGCACAAACTGAGGTAGTGAGAAAATCCCTTTAACTTAGGTTTATTGGCAACATCTATCAGAAGCTTCCAAAGACATGACATCATCATATAGGCTGCCCATCATATGGAAAGTATTCAGACCCCTTTAAATTTTTCACTCTTTGTTTCATTGCAGCCATTTGGTAAGATCAAAAAAGTAAATTTTTTTGCTGATTAATGTACACTATGCAACCCATCTTGAAAGAAAAAAAAACAGAAATGTAGATATGTTTGCAAATTTATTAAAAAAGAAATACTGAAATATCACATGATCTTAATTATTCAGACCCTTTGCTGTGACAATCATATTTAAATCACATGCTGTCCATTTCCTTCTGATCCTCCTTGAGATGATTCTACTCCATCAGAGTCCAGCTGTGTTTAATTAAACTGCTTGGACTTGATTAAGAAAGGCACGCACCTGTCTATGTAAGACTTTACAGCTCACAGTGCATGTCAGAGCACATGAGAATCATGAGGTCTAAGGAACTGCCCAAGGAGCTCAGAGACAGAATTGTGGCAAGGCACAGATCTGGACAAGGTTATGAAAGAATTTCTGCATCCCTCAAGGTTCCTACGAGCACAGAGGCCTCCATAATCCTTAAATGGAAAAAGTTTAGGACGACCACAATTCTTCCTCGACTTGGCCATCCAGCCAAACTAAGCAATTGTGGGAGAAGAGCCTTGGTGAGAGAGGTAAAGAAGAACCCCAAGATCAATGTGGCTGAGCTCCAGAGATGCAGTAGGGAAATGGGAGAAAGTTCTAAAAAGTCAACTATCACTGCAGCCCTCCACCAGTTGGAGCTTTAAAGCAGAGTGTGTCGACGGAAGCCTCTTCTCAATGCAAGACATATGAGAGGCCGCATACAGTTTGCAAAAAAAAATACACGAAGGACTCCCAGACGATGAGAAATAAGATTCTCTGGTCTGATGAGACGAAGATTGAACTTTTTGGTGTTAATTGTAATTGGTATGTGTGGAGAAAATCAAGCACTGCTCAATACAATCTCAACAGTGAAACATGGTGGTGGCAGCATCATGCTATGGGGGTGTTTTTCAGCTGCAGGGACAGGACGACTAGTTGCAACTGAAGGAAAGATGAATGCGGCTAAGTACAGAGAAATCCTGAATGAAACCTCTTCCAGAGTGCTTTGGACCTCAGACTAGGCTGAAGATTCTTCTTCCAACAAAACAATGACCCTAAGCACACAGCTAAAATAACAAAGCAGTGGCTTCAGAACAACTCTGTTACTATTCTCAACTAGCCCAGCCAGAGCCATGACCTAAACCCAATTGACCATTTCTTGAGAGACTTGAAAATGGCTGTCCACCAATGTTCACCATCCAACCTGAGGGAACTGGAGAGGATCTGCAAGGAAGAATGGCAGAGGATCCCCAAATCCAGGTGCGAACTTCACTCCCAAGAAGTCTCATGGCTGTACTAGCTCAAAAGGGTGCTTCTACTCAATACTGAGTTAAGGGTCTGAATACCTAAGACCATGTGATATTTTAGTTTTTCTTGTTTAATAAATTTGCAAAATATCTTCATTTGTTTTTTTTCATTCAAGATGGGGTGCAGAGTGTACATTAATCAGCAAAAAAATTAATTTTTTTGATCTTACCAAATGGCTGCAATGAAAACTTTAAAGGAGTCTGAATACTTTCCATACCCACTGTAGGTAGGTACTGTCTACAGCCCTTGTATCCATATAGCCCCCATAGACATATAGATATATATGAACCCTGTAGGTGTACAGCCCCCTATAGGTATACATGCTGCCTGGAGGTATAAAGCCTCCTGTAGGCCTCCCTGACTGATAAGAAAAAAATGTAAAAAAAATCATACCTCTTCTTGCTCACCCACCGAACAGCTAGCTCTGGGAGCCAGTGTGACTTCATCACACCGCTGATGCCGAAACATTGCTTCTAGCATTTCCCAGGCCAGAAGCCTAGGATATCGACCTAGGGTATACAGTGGCGTAGGAGGTGTGAAAACATTGCTGTATCACACCTCCTGTGCTGATTACTCCTGCAGTAGTCCGTCTACAGTGCAAGGGACCAATAGCTATTGGCTCTCTGTTCTGCCATAGTTCTCAACCGTATGCACGTTTAAAAGATGCCGTGGATCCGAGTCTGCACACAGATGTGCCACCCGGACCTGCAACAGCGATGAGTGCTTATCGGGGAGTACCGCCGCACCCACTCGCCTTTGCCCCTTCCTAAGTCACTGCACACCTGCTCCACATGAGGAGGGTGTCTGCTTAATATCATACTTGCAAATAGCTTCATTTAATTGTGACTCCTACAGTTATGTCTAGTGTAGCCTGCTGGCATTACAGCTTACTAGTAAATTTGATCAAATTTTTCTGTGATCCAGTTACAAAATCCTGGTAACTCATTTAAAATGGTGATCTCCATTGAAAGAGATACAATATTATAAATGCAACATTAGAGCATATACTAAAATGCTGTCAAATTTCTCTTCCTTGTAGGATGTGGAAGTCGTCCACTAGGAGCCCCAGATCGCTTAAATTCTTTTGGCGTATGGCTAAGAGCAAAACCTGGTTCCTGGCCGTGGCTAGTCACCATCCAGTCAACAGTGGATCAAAAGGAATATCAACACATTTGCGGAGGCACATTATTGAACGAACAGTGGATTTTATCAGCTGCCAGCTGTTTCGATGGATATGTTAAAGAGTAAGAAACTCCTTCACTTTCTATGCTAATACAGAATTAAATCAGATGCTTTTTAGGTTATACTGAATATTGTATATCAGAGCGACATCAGGGTGTTACATTCCTCTGCCACTAACTGGCGTACAGCAATAGACTTGCAAGGTACGCATCACCAAGTCATCTGTCCTCGGTAGGAGAAGCCAGTCATTTTGAGGCATTAAGGCCGTGTTTACACGGCACAGACCAAACACAGGTCAGGAAATCCCAACAGGTATTTGGTCTGTTTTTGGCGCGCAGGGTGACCGCTTTATTCTGTGGTTTGCGGATTTAAGCCATCCCCTTTGCACCCACGGTCATGTTCCACCCGAAACCCGGACCGCCGGCGGTGTAAGAACCGTCCGGCGGAAAATCCGAGCAGCGAGAACAGCTGCATGGATTTTCCATATAAGTCTATGGGGGGAGCATTGCTTGTTGGTTTTCAGATGGTTTGTAAAACCGCAAACCGTCTGAAAAACCGACTAGTAACTGGTACCATGGGGAGAAGCCCTAAGACTAAGTTACTGACACTGGTAGCTGTTAGCATACCATACATACCGCTTTCTGTTAGGCCTATTAAATCCTGCCTCATTCAGGCACCATGGGGTGTGGTTTGCTGCCAGGAGTTGGGAGCAACAGCATAGCTGATGAGGGCTCTCACCCCTCAGGTTTGAGGGAAGCCTGAATCAGTAGGTAACTGGTTGAAGTGGAAAGGGAAATTCAAACACTTAAACAAAACCCCCCCTTTTTTTCTGGGGGAACACAGAGCTGAAGACGGTGCGGGAGGAAATAAAGGGAATTTTTTTGGCAAAACCCCTTTTAATGGACTTTTTTCATTTTAGTGGGGCTATTTAAAATGAAAATTTTTTAAAAAACCATTTGGGAGCCTTGGTGATCGAGGGAAGGGGCCCATCTAAATGAAGAGTAACATTGAGTTAAACTGTTTTTTCCCCCTGATAAAGCAACCCTGCTCCCTGATCTCAGGGTCCAACCCTTTTAAAAAAGGCAGCTAAAAGCCAAATAAAAAGGCTCCAATACCCCCCCATTTTTTTTTTTTTTTAAAAAAATTCCTGCCCCGGGGGGCAAAAAAAGTAAAAAAACCCCCAACATTTTGGGTTTACAACCCTTGCATTATTTATAAAAGTTTTTTTAAGGGGTAAACAAGCTTTTCTGGGCCCCCAAGGGGTTCAATTTCCCCTAGGGGGGATCAAGGGTCAAAGTAAAAAAAAATTTAAAATTTTTTTAAAAAAGTAAAAAAAAATACAAAATGTTAAAATTTGGGCCCCCTTTTGAAAAATTACAAAATATAAAAAAAAAAAAAACAATTTCCCAATTTAACGGGTTTTTTTTGGCCGGTCCGAAAAAGTTTTTGATTTTTAAACAAAATAAAAAAATTTATCCCTTATGCTGAACAACTAGCCCTTATGGTTGTCAGAAGAAAGAAAAAGTGAAATGTTTTTTTTTACACCCAAATTGAAAAATTTTTCCCAAAACCCCAGGGGTTTTGCTATTTTTTTTTCTTTCCCGGGACCCCCCAAAATTAAAATTAAAAAGGGATTTTCAAAAAGTTAGGGCTTTCCTAAACATGGTACTAAGGGAAACAAAACAATCAGGGAAAAAAGATTAGTCCCTACATAGCTTTTGAAACCCCCAGAAAAATATAACAGGGGGGTCTCAACTAGGTGAAAAAAACATTTTTTCCCTTTTTTAATAAAAGTATTTTTTGTAAAAAGAAATTTTTTTTTTGGGGGAAAGGGGCAAAGTTTTCCAAATTTTTAAAACATTTTTGGTTTTTTTTCACTAAACAAAGGTTTGTTTGGGATCAAAATGAAATTTTTAAACCCTTAAAAGGGCCCAAGGTCACAAGGACAAAAATTAAATTACCATGGATAAAAATAATTTTTTAATTTTTACCGTGTTAATTTGACATTTTCAGTTTTAAAAATTCAGAGTTCTGTCTTAAAGGTTGAAATGGCTGCAGCAAAAGGGATTGGGATTAGATCTAAAAAATGAAAATTTTCCCTTCAAAATTAATTTACAAAATTTTGCTTCCCAAACCCCCAAACCGAGTATTTAAAAAAAAATTCGGGTTTCCAATTTTGAAATACTTTTTTTAAAAAAACCAAAAATTAAAAAAAAATTTAAATTGACCTCAATAAAAATACCCCATTGTAGTTCATCATGGGTTAATAGCTTGCGGGGCCGAAAAAAAAACAAAGGGAAAGCCTATTTTCCCTATAATGTTCATACAACGCATATTTTAAAATTGGCCCGGATTTTAAGAGTAAAAAAAAAAAAAAACTTAAAAACCACATTCATCCCCTTCCATTTTTTTCCCCACGTAAAAAAAATTTCGTCCAAAATACTTAAATTTGTCTTATTTGTGCCCAAAAAAAACCTTCTAGAAATTTTATGGTCTTTTTTCTTACTTTTAAAACCCCCCTAGAAAAAAAAACCCTTTAAAATCCAGTGAAATACTCGTGAAAACGAATTTCCCCAAAACAACAAGGGAATTAATTTTCCTAAACCGGGCTTTTGTAGGTGGGAAAGTTTTAAAAATGCCAAATTTTTAAAATTGATTATAGAAAAATTTTGGTTATTTGGCAAAAATTTTTAAATTCATATAATTTCTTTTGGGGGGGTCAAACCCCTTTCCCTGTAAAAAAAGTAAACCCAGTTATAGAGGGCTGAATTTTCACCAGAGTGCATTTGCGCACAGTTTTACATTCCAGAAAAGGGAGTTTTTTGGGGTCCGTAATCTGGCCAGTTACCATAATCGGGCTGGAAAAAAAGGAAGAGATCCTATTTTACTCTAAGGTTTTCTTGGCTTAATAAAAAACCCCAACCTTTTTTGTTTATCTCTTTTTTGGGCCAAAGGGACTTTTTTTTTTTGGGAAACTAGAGTGCTAGAGAAAACAAAAAGAGGTTTCCACCAAATAATTGTAAATTTTTTCCTTCCCAGGGCAACCAAATTTTTTGGTGGTGCGTCATGGGGCCCAAATCGGGTAGTAAAACCCTGGTGAGGCATGCAGAAAAAGAGTACGGTTTTGGCTTTTTAAAATTGCTTTTTAAGCAAGGCAGTGAATTTTTGATGGGTTTTTGGGTTTAGGGGGAAAAAATTACTTGAGCAAAAACCCTGATACTTTAAAAAATAACTGTTTCCGGGGGGCCCAAAACAATGTCAACAGTTTCTGACACCAGCCTAATTCTTTAAAAAGGGCAGAAAAAACCCGGGGTTCCCATTGGGTTGAAAAAATAAATTTAAAAGGAAAAACACAAATTCTTGTTCATTTTTGGGCCAGAAAGATTAATTAGCACCTTTCGTTTTTTCCATTCCCAGTAGGCCAGTCCCACTTTTTTTTTTAAATCTTTTTTAAAACTAATGGACCTTTTACAAGGTTCACAGCATCGTGTTGAAAGTTTTTTGGAGTTTGGTAAAACAAGTTTAAAAGGAAAAATCAACATGGGGAGGTTTTTTATTAGGGGCGCCCTTTCCCCAACCCTAGACAAAAAAGGGGAAACACAAAACCGAAAGCTCTCATAATGGAAAAAAAGGTTTTGTCTTTTACAAGGAAAAATTCCCTTTGCCCAAAACGGTACGGGGAGCCGACTGAGGGAAGGCCCAATTTGGTTTAATATTGACTAATAGCCCGGGACAGGGTAAAAAAGGTTTCAGGGGTTGGGGGGGCACAAAAACCCCCAATTTCGGGGAAAGCTAATTTTAAAATTCTGTTAGAGAGGGCCCAAAACCCGCTTTTGCCCGGGAAACCGGGGTGTTTAAAATAAAAAATAACGATAATAAAATTGGGAGATTTTGGAAAAAAAAAAACTCTTAATCGCCCCCTTTTGGGGAGAGTCCCAATCCCTTTTAAAATTGTAAAAAAATTTTTAGAAACAGGAAAATGCCAATTTGGTTTAAAAAAGATGTTTAAAGGAGGCAAAAAAGGGCCCAAAAAAAGAAAGCTTTTAAACCCCCTAAAACCCGGGGAAAGGGCCCCGGGGTGAAGGGGCAATAAAGTTATAAGGGAAAAAATAAAATAGGGTAAAATAATGATGGGACAGCAAGCTTTTAAACTAAAAAGGCAGTTTTTGCCCAAAGAGAAAAAAGGGCAAAACCCCAAAATTTTTTTTTAAATATATAAATAGTGAAAAGACTAAAACAGACCATATTGAACCTTTGAAAAGTAGTGAGGGAAAGAAACTGTGAGGGCGATGAGAAAAATAAAACCCTTTTTAAAAAAAAAAAAAATAAAAAAATTTCTCCACGTTAACCCCGGGGGAAAATGACCGCCTGTTTGATGGGGAAGGGAAAAAGGTAACCCTCCACCTTAAATGTGTTTTTGTTAATCAGCAAAGAAGTACAGCCCCATCTTAAGAAAATTAAAATAAAAAAATCACCGGGGTCCGGAAGGAAAGGACCCCCTTGTCCAAAGGGGAAAAAAGAAATGTGATAGACAGGATTTCTATTTTTAAATTTTAAAGGATTTTATAATAAGGGGTTTGTTTCCAAAGGATTAGCGCATAAAAATTTATTAAATTTGCCAATTTTTTTTAAAAAAAGGGGGTAAAAAAGTGATCCCAAAATATAGGCCAGTAATTTAAACTCTTTTCTGGGGAAAATTTTTTGAATTTTTTTTCTAAGAGTTTGCTATCCTGGAGTATCCACGAAAATAAATTTTTCCCAGCTTTGGGTTTTGAAAGACGGTTTCGAAAAACAAATTTCTCTTCAGTTTTTTTGAGGGTGGGTTTTTAGATTGGACCCGGGGTGAAAAATTTGGGAAATGTAATTTATCTAAAATTTTTCTAAAAAGCATTTCTACGGGGCACATAAAAGGTTGGAAAGAAAAATGAGAATAAATTGGACGGGGGAAAAATTTTCCCTGAAAAGGGGGTTTTTAAGTAACGGGCTCAGGAAAAGGGAAAAAAAGGGGTTTGTGTTTAAAGGGAAAAATACTCGGGGAGGGACCCCCTGTTATATGGGATACCACAGGGGTCAGTATTGGGGCCCTATTTCCTTTAATACCTTCTTTAACGATCATACACAGGGATTGCATAATAGAATGTCAATCTTTCCCAAAGGGACACTAAGCTCTGTAAAGTAATCAACCACAATAGAGGACAAAGTTTTATTAAAACAAGGATCTAATAAGTTGAAGGGCCTGACAGAGACAGTGGCAGACGAGGGTTTAACACTTTATTATGCAAGGTAACACATGGGTAGGAGAAATCCATTCCATGATCTCATTTTTAAACAGGAAAATGCTGATGGGTCAAGAGCCAGGCCCGGCAAGCTGAGCAGCAGCTTCCTGAGAGGAGCTCCCAGCACTTGCTCTGTAAATCCTGTGTTGGAGCAAGGCATAATAGGACTTACAAACTCTGTGGACAACAAGCAGAGCTGTCTCTCATACACACTGAGTATTTCTGGGTCACTTTCGCCAGACCTGTGTGCGATGACTCGCCGCAACAAATGAAACACAGTAAGTGGAGAGTAGGGCTGAACAAGAAGGAGCCCAGGGACAGCTTGGCTCGCAAGGTTCAGCAGGAAAGCAAGCATAGGTACCCCACAAATGGGACACTGCTAAATTAGCCCACATATGCCCATAACCTTCCACAACATCGGTCTGGCATAGAGCTCCAGTAAGCAACAGCAGGATGCTGTGGCTTGATACAAGCCCGTAGCCGTGACAAGACAAGCAAGATCATAGAAGAGAATAGTGCCAGCAGCGTCATACATGAGCTAGACCTAAAACAAAACACAGGTCACTCCTAGTTTCACTAAGCACAGCAGTATACAGAGGAGCCTACACTGAGGGATGTGCTTCAAGCTGTTCAACCAATACCCATACTGCATTCTATATCCACCCTGACTGCAACACAGAGTTGGTGGTCCTAAAGAGGATATCAACATCATGGCGTCATGAATGATGCAGAGATAAGTCTGAGCTGTCAAAGCTGCTGAAACCAGAATCATTGAAATTTGGAGGATCAAGTTCAATCCTTTGCAGTCGGGAACTGTGGATCGCATTCCCTCGAGATGATTATTCACACTTTCCACTCGCCAAGACGGATGATCTGGAGAATCGCTTCCGCAGAAACAATGTGCGCATTTTGGGAGTGCCCGAAAAAAAAATATAAAAATACGGAGGGCCCCACCCATCAGAGTTCTTTTAGAGACCTGGCTCACTAATATCTTTGAAAGGACTTCCTTTTACTTCTATGTTTGCAGTTTAAGAGGCGAACAGTTCCCCAATGGCGCCCATTACCCCTCCAGGGGCCCCGCCTAGAATCATGCTGTTTAAGCTGCAGCACTTTAAAAGGATAGATACACTATACTGCGCAAAGCGCGCCTTCAGCAGGACGTCATGGGTGGACCAGCTGTTGGATCTCCTCAATCCCGGAGTTTCTCTACAGATGCACAAAAACGAAGAGCGCCAGTTCCAGATGTAAGAGCGGCTCCGGCAGCTTCGGGGTGCAATACGCCCATGCTATTCCAGCCCAACTCCGAGTGTGGCGTTAACTCTAAGACGCATTTCTTTGACACCTCCAAGAGACCTTTCCAGTGAATTGTCCAGGAATGAAATCCTCCATCAAAGCGCATCTTCCAGAGGATTCAGAGAGAGATAAAGTGACACCACTGTACAACATTTTCTTCACTTCCCTCTCTGATTCCTTGCTTTATTTTTTCGTCCTGCTCCAGACCCGGTTCTATGTTTCATATTTAAAATACAAGTTTTTTAGAGCGGGAGGTGTGGAGAAGAACGAGTTAGTCCTATTCATGCAGTTAACTGTTTGCCTTCACTTTCCGGTCGTATGGAGGACTTGAGGCCCATTTTAGGGGCTGTTATACAACTTTGCACATTTTTAATTTCTTGTATTTATAATTTTTTTATACAATTGTTGGCTACAAGTTTATTTCTGAAGGGGGGAGGGTTTCTGTCTCCAGAATGCTCTTGCTTACTTTGTGAGGCAGTCGATGGCTCCTTCCTATCATATTTGACATTTTAAAGTTACTTGGTACCCTTAAAGGAAACAGGATGTTAGATGGTGGATAAGAATAACACAAAATCTGCACTCCTGGAAGGTCCAGGGGACCTGAGTGACCCAAACAAAAGAATGGCTGTGTTGTAATTTTCTTTCCCCAATATAAGCCATCTATAATGGTTTTATTCAAGAGACGACAAAATGGAGCCGAACAGTTACAATGGCTCCATAGGGCATGGAGACAATTGCAAAACATTCTTTACACACTATTATTTCTAGGGGCGTCAGTATTATTGCCCATTTATAATCCATTCCTTATTGAATGTCTGGCTATTGAGTATAGCATTGGGAAAATTTTATTGGGGGAGATATATATGTTATACTGTAAAATATAACTTGTACATTTGTTTTATGGTAAAATTATAACCTCCGCCATATATAATTGCAAGTATCCTTACAAGCATCTGCTTAACTTTGTGGATTGTTAGTCCTGATGTCCCCCCAGTTCTATTAAGGGGATTTGTAATAACTGTGGTGGACCACATAATGGGGATAAATTATCAGCAAATATGTACAACCTACCCTCAGCATTGCTCCGTTTGACACATGATTGGAGAGGTTGGAACTTGTAGACATCGTGGCATGCTAAACACCCTAAGAGTTTCACTATTCTCATGTTATTCTAGTACGTATAACACGCTAGTCCTAGAATAGATATTGCTTGGTAATCAGCGTCTGTGTCCAAATGGTAACTAAAACTGAGTCTCGTACATACACGCTTCCTTTCTGATAATTCGGCCAATGCTGATACAGATTAAAATTCCTGATTTATCATAGGAAATATGAGGCGTGGTAGATTTAAATGCTCTCTGGCTGCCCCTAATGGATACAGTTAATTTGGCCGTCAGTTTTGGAGGAATTCTTTCAGATGAATGTGGACTCCGCTCCGATCAGTATAGTGTGGGGACACTATGAAGGAGTCGTATCCGTTAGAATCGGGGCTGACACGGGAAATTAGCACCATGGGAAGATTAAAAGGGGCAGCTTGAAAATAACTATCCTTGAGCAAGTCAATGTCTGCGAGAATCGATTCGTTTTGCCTTCGCACTCCACAAGCCGGGAGGAACTAGCGTAAGTGGCGCAGGATACGCTGAACAATTTCATTAGAATCTGCGAAAATAAACGATTTTTTAAAAGCAAACGTATTTTGGTGATGGGAGCAGCGGGGCCGTACATAGCCACTATCATTAAATCCCAGAGGGCTCCAGTTTTTATACCAGCTTCTACGACACGTCCTCAGGCGCCTTCATGACAGAACCCCTCGGAAGTTTTTGTAATATTGGGGGAATTTTTTAAACATTTTATATATCATCAAGACTGAGGTTTCCCCTTCTCCAGGATTCAACAGTATAATACTGGGGTAAAGATCTTCCCCCAAGTTAAGCGCAGAACAGCGAGAGGCATTGATACTCCTCATGTTCGAGGAACTGCAGTGGCAGTTTTAGACTTTGGCAAATAATAAGTCCCCAGGGTTGGAATGGATTTCCCTACAGAGATATACCAACCAAGCAGTTTGGGGAAGTGTTTGTTACCAAATTTGTTGGAGTTTTCAGATGCAGAGACCATTGCAAGTTACCTGCTTCAAATGCACGAGAGCGTAATAAATAGTGTTTATTAAAAACCTGATAAAGATCCATTGGCTCCCTGAGTCCATCCATGCCCATTTTCCACTAAATCCCAGAGATAACCAAAATACTAGCTAAAGCTTTTGCTAACAGACTAACTGCGTGGTATCAGATCACGTGCATCCTGATCAGGCGTGTTTTTATACCACAGAGGGATACGTCCAATAATTACGGAGACTGTAACCTGAACCTGCAGCTTCCTTGTTGATAACGCTGGGGCTCAGGTCAATTTGTTCTTTAGATGCTGCTAATGAAGGCTTTGATAGTGTGGATTGGGAATTCTTATAGGGCGGTTTTTACATAAATTGGGGTTTGGCCAAAAAATTTTAATATCTGGATTTAAGCTGTTTTATACTGATCCCCGAAGGCCAGGATGCAGTCCAATAATTTACGATCAGAGACATTTTGATTTTGCGAAGGGGAACAAGTCAGGGATGCCCATTGTCTCCATTGCTGTTTTTGCCCTGCAATTTGAGCAGCCGTTAGCAGCTCAGATTAGAGCAAACGCCCCATATTGAAGGCTTTAGGAGAGGGAGGCTGGAGGACAAAATAGCCTTATACCGCTGATGATATACTCCTTTTTTTGGCTAATACCAGCGGCTCATTGCCAGAGGCAATTAACAACATTAAAAATAAGGCTATGTGCCTACTTCTGGGTTTGAAAATTAATTGGGGGTAGTCCTGTCTGTCATTATGCCAGTGGAGTGCCATGGATCAATTTACTCTCCCTGGAGAATACACTTCTAGTGTCCCATTTCCTTTCCCGATACCTTGGGTATAAATATTTCAGTGAAATTTACAGGAATTTGGGCGGTTTGAAAAATCTGGATCCATGCTTGTTAAAGTTTAAAAATAAATTGGATGTCTGGCGCAATTTAAACCATTATCTATAGCAGGAAGGATCCAAAATCTGGTTAAAATGATTTGGATGCCCCAGTTAGTTGTAACCTCCTACATAACTCTCCAAACTGGCTCCCCCAGATATTTCCTTTTTTAAAGTAAATGCTATTTTCCAGAGCCTTATCTGGGGGCAGGACACATGCCCGGATAAAAGCTAGAAACCTCTTCAATTGGCAAATGAACGAGGGATGGGTTATGTCAATATCCTAATCCCAGCCAGTTACATTCTTTGCAGCAACAACTGCAATATAGGAGAGAAGGATGGGAGTGGTGATAAGGATTTAAACTTGAAACTATTACGCCACTATTTTAATTCTCCCAATCTTTAATGGTAAACTTGAGGCAAAAACTTTTTTATGCAAACTCCAAAAAAGTTCCAACTTTTATATTGATGCATAACTGTGGTGAAATATGCGGGTGGATTTTGGGCTTCAAGGCCTCACATCCTATACCAGGATTTGGAATACCCCCTAGTTTGTCCGACACTTTTTGTGCTTGCCAGGGATTCGAGTCAATGGCATCTAGGGGCCTTCAATATGTCTCCCCACTGCTTACAGATCAGGGGTCTAAAAGTTTCAAGCAATTGCAATGAATTTGCTTTAAAAATACCGCCTACACATGCTATATAAATAACTTACAGCTATAGGCACGCTTATAATGCAGAAAAATCAGACACAATTCAATATAATGCCCAAATTTATTCCGATATATAGTGGGGGTCAAAGAACATCAAAACAACAATGGACTAATAACCCACTTTATATAAACTTTTGGTTGGAAAACTTTTTTTCCTAGAAACACCAATAGAATTAGTAGTAGTTGGAAGGAGATATTGGACCCTATAGAGCCTAATATTTGGGAGAGATTCTGAGGACCATACCCAATTGATTTCAGTGAGTGAACATCATCGAAATCTCTCAATTATTCTTAATAATATCGAGTTTACCGAACTCCTCTATTTTCTGCCATAAAATTGGAATTAGGGACTCTCCCGTGTAATAGGTGTCATGTGCACCAGCCCTCTCTGATGCATATGTTTCATGGCATTGCCCTAAACTAGAGCGTTATTGATTTTTATTGTCCAAGTTTGATCCACGTATTTTTCAAATTACAATGGAAATGGATCCCGTTGTGTTTCTATTTTGGGATATGTAGGAGACTTATGGTTTTCAGAGGCTGATAAAATCGCGATAGTCCAGCTTTATTTATGGCGAGGAAGGTTTAATAGCGTCAAATGGCTGATGCAGAACCTCCGTCAGCACATGATTTGTTAAAAAAGATGAACTGGCTGATTTGCATTTGGAGAGATGGGTGTATTAATAAAAGGGAGTCAAACTTAAATATAATAAAATATAGGTTTAAATGGCTGGATCTTACTGGTCTTGCTGCAAGCCGAACTTAGTAGGCATAGGGTTGTTGGAGTCTCCGTGTAGAGGTTCCTTGGTACGTGTCTATGGCAGTTGTGGTGGAATGGAGGCCGTCCGACACCAGTTACAATTTTTATTGTGACAAGAACTGACTGTTTAATAATATTGCATTGCTATTTGCTTGTATGGATAGTTGACTGTTCTGAATCTGGAGATGGGATTTGGGAGGTGGGCTGGGTTGTGATTTCGGGATAAAAGTTGAAATTTGGTCATACAATGACATATACTGTATTCTGTTTGCTCACTACTTTATATCAGACCAAATAAAAAGTTTATGGTTAAAAAAAAAAAACAGAGAAAATAATTTTTTTTTTTTGTTATTTCCTATTCTTTTTATTTAATTTAAATTTTTCTTTGTTTTTATAGCTTCTTGTGTCTTTTTATATTTTTTTTTTATTTTTTTCTTTTCTTTATTTTTCTTTTTTTTTTAAAATATTTAGTTTTTATTACTTTTTTTTTTTATTATTTTATTTTTTTTTTTTTTTGAATTTTTTGCTGGGTGGGAGAAAAGTTGACATTGCGAAGGATTGGAAATCAGATGGACAGAAAAACTTAATTGTAGCAGCCAGTGTACAGGCAGCAGATGCCAAAGTGCAACAGCGGTCATGGGTGTAATAAAGGGCAATATGATGCACATGATGAGGGGAACATCATTCTCCCATTTATACAAGTCACTGGTCAGACCACAAATGAATATGTGGTACAGTTTTGGGCACCAGTGCACAAAATGACATTGTTAGACTTGAATAGTTCAAAGGTCATCAACAAAAAATAATAAAAGGACTGGCTGGACTGTGCAATACACCCAGAAATATGTTAGCAAGATTAGGGTTATTTAATTTAGAGGAGAGAAAAGATGGTTCAGGGGACATAATAAAAAAATAAA
This sequence comes from Phyllomedusa bahiana, assembly GCA_025379985.1. NCBI lineage: Eukaryota > Metazoa > Chordata > Amphibia > Anura > Hylidae > Phyllomedusa > Phyllomedusa bahiana. The sequence goes on along the minus strand of JAODAL010008615.1, from coordinate 44,991 downwards.
TTGGGGTTTTTAAATACATTAAAGTCAATATAGAGACTCTCCCCAAGATCTATTGATACCCAGACTGTATAAATGCCAGAGTAACTTGTCGGGGTGAATTCACTAAGAGCTCAAAAAGGGTCTGGATGTATTTCTAGAGTGCAATAATGTAACAAGTTATAGTGACTAGGATTCTGGAGGAGGGTCGTTGATCCAGGGATTTATTCTGAATTGCCAGATTGTCAGTTGGGAAGGGATTTTTTCCCTAAAATAAGGACAATATTGGCTTTCTACCTCATGGGCCTTTCCTTTGCCTACCCTGGATCGAACCTGTGTAGCAAAAATAGGCTGAACCGGATGGACGTATGTCTTTTTTCGGCCTTACAAACTAGGAGTATATTATGGAGGGATTTAGGGATGTTGGAGGCTTAAGTGGAGAGAATGGGACTAGTGTTGAGCGATTATTATCGACAAAGTTGAAATCGGCACAGTTTTTTTAATGTTGATCGAAATTTTTAGATCATGGCGATAATTAGAGTTAAAAGTCCTGTGCATCATCTATTAATATCCCGAGCCATATTCGGCGCTTCCTGTCATTTTGGCGGCAGCAAATTGGCTTAACAGAATAGAGCAGGGTGAGATGTGTTTGCTAACGTCATGACTGATGTGTATGGTTGCGATTGGCCTGGGAAAAAATCACATGACCGAAATCGTTTTTACATAGAAACAAGCCCTTCCTGTTCATGATCAAGTGTCTGTCAGCGTCTCATTAGCAGTAAGACTTCGCTTCTGCCTGTGTCCAAACAGCTCAGGCGAAATATACTAGTTTGTTTCACAGAGAAAGCTCTACTGTTAGTTGTGATGCCTTACAACTAAGTTAGAACAGAGATTTGAAGGAATTTTTATGTAGATAGGTAGAGATTTTAAAGGAGCAATCTACCCGCTGTAAAGTCACCGGGGTGGGGGTACCAGGAGGTGGGTGGGGTGCCCGCGGGCGAACACAGACAAGCTCTATAAAGAAACTGTGTATTGTTTTCCCAAACTTAGCGTAGACATTGCACTGCAATAGCTTTATTATTAACATTTTTCTATTGAATTTCCTGGATATTGGCACCTGAACTTATATTAGGATACACATATTTTCTATTAACTGCAGGTCTCTTTGTTAGGTTCAAAACTCCACTTTTATTATCAGTATACATTTCAGATATGTGTTCCTTTTTCAATTGCCCATCTCCCAACTTTGTTGATATAGCCACCTTGCAGTTAAATTTAAATCCATCAATTTTGTAGATCAGCACAGTTTGATAGGTGCCGAAAAATACCTTTTATAATCCAATACATTTCAGATACTTGTTTTTTGTGTCACTGGGCGCAGTACAATCTTTTGTTCATTGAGGCACCTGCACTTAAAATATGTTATACAAGTCAATTATGTAGTCCACCACAGGTGAAATTGAAGGGTGCCAAAAATAACTTTTAATATCCGTATACATTTCATACAGGTGTTTTTTTTTTGTTTTCACTTTTGGTCAGTCCCAAGCTTTGGTTCAAAAGCTACTTTGTAGTTAAATTTAAATACAGCAATTTAGTAGTCCACCACAGTAATTGATAGTGTGCCAAAAAATACCTGTTTTATTATCCCGTATACTATTTCGAGTAGATACAGTTTTTTCACTTTGCGCAGGCCAGCTTTGTTGATAGAGCCACCTTGCAGTTAAATTTGAATCCAGCAATTTTGTTTTGATTTTGAGGGATTTGAGAATAGCTGTGATTTGCCGTCTTTTAATAAGAGACTTCCAAAACTCTTTCCATAACCTTCTCAAATTTGGTATATTTCCTGAACATGGAGCCGAAATTCATTGGTATGCGAGCAAAGAGGGGGGGTTGGACATGAGGTTAGAAGAACGAGAGAATGTGCTCCTTCCAGTGCTGGCGACAACACGCCATGCCAGCGGATCGTCTTTTGCAGGACCGGTCAGCCTGTCATCGCTGGGTCAAAGGACCCTGTGAATCCTCAGTAACTGAAACAGCGTACGCTAATCTGTCCTTCAGTGGTTAATGCAACCTGCATCCAGCATTCCTTACCCCTCGTCCTCCCATCACGGCACAAAAGTCATCAACAGCATACGTCCAACATGAAGCTGCAGCCCAAATGTCAACTCGTGACTCACCAACTGTGGATAATCCATTTTTCTTAGACCTCTTGATGACAAACTGCGCGTGTGGGTTCAGAAGGCATGTTAAAAGATCAAAAGAGCCAAAGAGGAATGATTTCTCTGCTCTGACCCAAGTATACTGATGCCATCAGAGGAAGTGAGAAGGAAGCCGGTCAATCGCAAAAAATCCCGGGCGGTCGGCAACGCTCTTTGTCATTCCCTCTTGCTTGTAGGCCCGAAGCTACCTGGATGCAGGAACTGGTCCATGACGACTAAGTCCATCAGTGTTGATGATGGATGAAGTGACGACGATTGCGGATCCAACGTTGGTTATTATTAGTGCAGAATTTGCTTGAGAGTCGGCTTCATCACCTGGACGAGGAGGAAGACGATGGGTTAGTGTCATTAACGGGTCCGCCTCAAAAAGAGAGAGGGCTGGTCGCATAAGTTCCGCTGATCTGATTCCACCGAAGCCACGGTCAGCGCAAAGCCCCCAGCTCCTCCGCTTATCGCCGTCAAAAAGGGTCCAGGACCTCTCAAGTTCTGTGGCCGCCTTTGGAGCATGCCTCTGAATCACCCAGCGATAGTCCAATGCCGCGCCATTGCCGTAAAACGCATAAGTAAGCAAGAACCTTAGGTGTTAACCACCACCACAGTCTAGTCACATGCAGGCGAATGCATGTAGTTGAAATGGATGCAACACTTGCCAAAAAAGGCCACATCACGACGGCCGGGCCTTCCAACCCACTTCACACCCTCTGTCTCCGCTCATCCTCCACCACCGACCAAGCGTTCCTCAGCTCCCTCGTCTCTCAGAGTCATGATCAGTGGATCAGCCTCCGCTTCAGCCTCCACCCGTCGCCCGAAGTACCACCAGGCAGCAACCAGAGACCCATCCTAACCCTTCTCCTCCGCCAGTTTTGACCGACCTGAACGCCGTACCAGTCGGCCATCTAGCAGCCCAGCCTTCCTGTCTTCCCAGTTTGGGAGCAGAAGAAACACTTTAGCCGACAAACCATCCCAAAGCCAAAAGCCTGAATGTCGGCATTGAGCCAGGCTGTTTGCCTGGAAATGTTGCCTTTTTCCGTCTGGTGGAACACGATGGGTTCGCGCCACTTCATGTGGCCCTTGGCCTGCCCCCAATACCAGATCGAGCCAAGCATTCTTTGCCAGAAATGCCGTCCCTGCCCTGGCCAGCCACGTGTCATCTAAAATTTCAAGCGCGTTTGTCTGCATCTGTGTCCGGAAAATCCATCTCACCACCGACACATGGACTAGTAATCCGGCCAAGGGCCGCTATAATCTCTGTGACAGCACACTGGGTGAGCTGGTGGATGTCTCTGGTCATGACGTTGGCTCTCAGGCTCGGCGCACGCTCTTAAAACCCGCCGGATGGTGCAGGGCTCGTTTCTCCCCCAAGGTCCCTGGTGCAATCATGGTCCCCAGAGATACCAGGCGCGTTGTTGAAATTAAACTGTCTTGGAGACCGTCACGACACACAGCTCAGAGCTGTGGACGGCCTCCGTAACGAGACCGAGCGCTGGCTGGTGACCAAAACCTTGTGCCAGGCAGTGGAGTGCGATAAACTGGCGAAATCTGCAGGCCACCCTTAAGATCGGTAGCCTGGATCACATCCCCTTGCCTGGCACATGTCATGAACCTTGTCGTCCCAAGAAAATTTCTAAAAGAGCTACCCGGGTCCTGACTACTGCCTGCTGAGGAAGGCTCGAAGTCTAATTTCGCACTCCGCCGTTCGCAACTACCCGCTTCGTCCCGCTGCTGCGTTGGCAGCGTCAGCTTCGGCCTCCAGGCCCGTCAACCGTCTCATTGTTGACATGGCAACAACGCTGACTTCCACCCCTCTCACATGCTCCACGATTGATGGCAGCGAGGCGCAATGCCATTACTCCATACTAAGTGAACATGTGCCCTTACAAGCAGCGGTGCGGACCTCGGTGGTGTTTGAGTCCACCGAGAGTGGAGGCAGGTGAAATAGCTTTGTTGCAACCATCCTTGCCATCTTTTAAGAAGCCACAAATGGTCAATGCGGACGATGCCCTTGTCACATGAGCCATTGTGTGAATCTTAGTTCTGGAACGATCGTTGGAGCACTCTCTGAAAAAACAGGTTCGCGCCAGGCGACGATGGAGGAGACAGACAAGAGCCTTTCTCACCAACCGTCGAATCCCAAGGCCCGACAGTTTCTCAACTTTTTATCATCGTCTTCATTAGTAGTGTTTCGGGTCACAGGGCTAGTTCAAAGCAGCGTCCATCAGCTCTCAGGTGCATCATCTCTGCATGTCAGGGCTGTGTTGAAGCTTGCCGGAGGAAGCGGAGGAGGATGAAGGTATTCCTAGAACAAACCCGACGTCCTTGCACTTGGAAAAGGTTGGCGCGAATTGATGGCGGAGGAGGAAGATTAGGAAGATCCAGTTTGCTAGTCGCCTTCCCTCGACCCAGAGGCTTTGGAAATCAAGGCTCCATCTCTCACATTAGTGCTTGGGATGCTCCATTTTTTCCTCCACATGATCCTCGCATTAAGGCCACCAAATGAACAACGGTTACTGGGTGGCCACCCTCCTGGAACCCCCTGTACAAAACAAAACTCAGCAATTTCCATTCCACCCACCCAAATAGAGAGTAAAATGCAGGAAATGGAGACCTTGCTAGATTTTGATCAACTGGAGACATCTGTTGCGTCTGATTCATGTTTTTTCAAATGTCCCACGTGGAACAACATAGCGACGTGACCAGCATTAGAGTGCCAAGTAGCTGCAGCAGTATGGCAGGCAAGGTGGCAAAGCCTAAATAAGTGACCTTCGCAATCTTTTATTTACCACCTCACCAACGCATGAATGCAGTGCACACATCCAACACACAGAGACCATCTTAAATCATGAGGTGCATCGACTATACTCAGTCGTCTCAACACCCACCGATGTTTTTTGGATGCGTTCCGGACCCAAAAGACTTCTGGTATCCAAATGACTATATGGCCCAAGCTCGCTTCGCCACCTATTGAGGTTTTGTCCTGTCCCAGCAGCCCAGCCGCATATCTGACGGACTTTCAGCACTGCTGGAGGAGTCCATTAAGACAAACGCATCCCGCTTTCCCACAGATAATGTGGATCGTTTGACTTCAATCAAGGTGAATCAGGCATGGATCTCTGATGTTGTGGCCCCAATTGCCGAGGTCAACCGATAAGTTGCCGTTCTACGTCACATTCTCTTCAAACAGAAATGGTCCTCATGAAAAACTGTATTTTTAAAATGATCATTTCTTACTGCAATTTTAATTCTCGATTTTCCCAACAGTTCAATTTTGCTCGGTTTTGCTGTGAGGAGACTTTTAAAAGACAGCAAGGTTCAGAGACAACTACCGTATTCCATTTACTCACTTTATCTTTAGAGTTTTCGCATTGGTTCAAGGTTTTTTGAGGTCATGTTTGCTGTGAGATAACAGCTATAATTATGGTCCATTGGAACAGAAATGTGGTTTTCTGAGTGGCATTTCTCCCTCACAATTTTTAATATGTGGCTGAGAAGTCCAAATTAAATTTTTTGTGTCATGTTGCTTTTGAAATGCAAGCAATACTACAAGGTCTATATTCAAAAAAATGTTGTTTCTAACAGACATTTTGTTCATCACATTGTCAAGAGTGGCTCAAAGGGTCATGCTGTCTTTTGAATTTTTTGGGGCATTTATTGGCTGTGACATGCAGCTATACTTAACAGGTTCTATTATAAAAAAAATTTTTGTTTCTAACATACATTTGTTTCTTCAACAATTGTCCAAGAGTGGCTCAAGGGTGATGGTGCTGTCATAACAGAGAAAAATAGGTAAGTGACACTGTTAATGAACACATATTGCCAAAATGACTTGGTTTTTGCAGGATTTTAACATAGCTATCAATCCCTGTATAGAGACAACCCATTAATACAATTAAAAAAAGAGAACAAAGACATGGAGGATCCATACCTATTTTAAAAATGTGTTTTCTAGAAATTAAACACTTAAAAACTTGCAATGTACAAATACTGGAAAAAAATACCTCTGAATTGTACAAGGGAGGATAACAGGAAAACTTGACCAGATGTAGGTTATTCCAGAGTGACATGTAGTTGAGCACGGACAGAAAAAAATACAGAGAACATTTCCCTCCAGCAACGTTGAGTAAATGAAAAAAGAAGAATGCCAATGAAAAAAAGGGCACCTGGGTGGAACAGTAGCGTTAGACCCCCAGTATTTCCAAGGTGAAGCGTCCATGGTCCGCACAACATCACAGGGGTTGGCAAGCGCTACCCCCAGGACAGGGACAGTAATATGTCGCAGTTCAACTAAAATGGTGGTTGAAAGACTCCTTTTTTACCGGCAACATTTTAATCTGGGGTCCATGCAGGTTTGGGGCTCATCCCCTGGTGCCCAGGACAGGTATATTCATGTCCGTTAGAAAACTAAAATGGTGGTTTGAAGAGACTCCTTTTTCCGCACTTTTAATCTGGGGGTCATGCAGTGTTATGGCTCATGCTTGTGCCCAGGACAGGTATAGTCAATGTCCCAGTTCAACTAAAATGGTGGTTCAAATCATACTGCCTCTGTCAGCTTTTTAATTGTGGGGGAATGCATGGTTTAAAGGTCAGGCGTGTGTACAAGACAGTGGATGTGAATGGTTGTGACTTTTTTTTCTGTGGCTTTTATTAACCTAAGTTGTTGCCTAAGAGTAGCACTATCCTTTAGACCTGTTGAGGATATTAATTCCAGCATCTCCAGCCCTGTTTTGGTGCAATAATGAAGGTGTTGTTTGCTCTCCCATAGAGTTTTTTTTTACTTTAAATGGTCCAACGGTTGATAATCCTATCAACGACCATACGAATAATCTTGACGATGATGTGCCGACCATCGACCGAGTAGTCGATAGTACAAAACGTAATCGCTCTACCAAAAATTGGACATTTTAATGTGGATATACATAAGTTCAAACACTAAAGCCCAGGAATCAAAAGGTGCAGTTATGTACTAAATAGCATGATAATATGTAAAAGAACTGCTGATAATTTTTGAATATTGGTGAACAGTATAAATTACATTTAGTGACCATTGCTAGGCAGCTGTTGCCAAGAAAAATAAGATCATGATCTGCATTCAAAGAGACAAAGATACGCATGAGAAAAATCTAGTTATGTCTCTATACAAATCCATGCTGAGTGCTCACTTCGGCAGCACATATACTAAAAAAAAAAAAAAATTGGAACGATACAGAGAATATTAACATGGCCCCTGCGCAAGTATGACACGCAAATTGGTGAAGCGTTCCATAAAAAAAACAAATCCCTGCTGAAAGTCACATAAGTAATATTGTATATAGATTTGGACAGTGCCAGCACAATGGGACGGCGAAAGGCAGGCGACCTCTACTAAATCCGAGACAGGAAGGGGGCACAAGGAGGCATGGAGTGGGCTGAATTTTTCCACCTGGCGGGGCAACTATAAATCCTCTTGCCTAGTCACCATATACCTTGTTCCAGTCCTGGTTTTTGGGGCATCAACTGTATACAAGGGACTACAGCTGAGCAGAGAAGGTGCAGAAGAGGCAATGGGGAATTGTGCAGTACTAAGAACCAGGCTTAGGGACAATTTAATTACCATGTTACAAATATGTGAAAGGGACAGTACACAAACCGTTTGCATTAACTTTTTACACCTACGCCTGTAACAATGACAACAATGGGCATTCTTTACCTCTAGAAGAAAGACTGTTTCACCATCATGGCAGGTGGGGAGTATTTACTGTAATGAGAGCGGTTGAGCTATAGCACTCCACAGCTTCAAGAATGGTTGTGATGGGTCGATTCAAAAGACAGACTTTTCAAGACCAGGACATTTTAGGGGCATTTTGCACTTGTTCATTAAACAAGTTAACGATTACTAGATTCTGTAAAATAGGACATTGAGCCAGGAATTTATTCTGATTTCCATATTTAGGAGCGTGGAAAGGAATTTATTTTCCTTTAGGGCAACTTGCCATCTGCCTCATTAGGGGTTTTTTTGGTTTGCCTCTGATCATCCAACACTGTAGGGTTACAGTTGAAACTCAGATGGACCTGGTCTTTTTTCCCAGCCCTTAATCTACTATGTTTACAACTGTATTTGGCATATGCAAGTTTACAGGAAGTATAATAGAGAATGCATCAAGGTAATTGCAGATACCTATGATCTAGTAAATAGTCATAATTCCATGAAATGTGCATAAATATTAAAACCTTCTCTATAATTAACTGATGCTTTGAGAATGTTGTCTGCTGCTAACCAAGACTGTGTGCAAACTCATGTTAACACAATAAGTCCACTTTTCTACACCTTCCGACAAATGACTAACTGTACAACTACACTGTTTTGGGAAGGCTTAGCACCAAACCTGATTAGTTAGGCATACACTGATCAACATAAGTACATAGGCAGAGTGTTTAGGGAAAGCAGACATTTAAACCCCTTAAGGACCCAGCACTGTTTTTGGCCTTCCTTACCCCAGCCCTATTTTGAATCTGACATGTTCATTTTATTGAAATAAACTTTTTGACACTAATACCTAACCGATGTTGATCATATATTAGTTTTTCTCCGTGACACATTGTGCTTTAAGTTTAGTAAGAAATTTTTTATTATCCATACAATCCTTGTTTGTATGTGAAAAATATAAAATTTCACATGAAAATTTGAAAAATTAGGCGATTTTTGAAGTGTTGAGCTAAATTTCTGCGTGCACAGACAGATAATTATTCACTCACAAAATCGTGTTTATAACTAGCATCTACCATATATTTCCACTATAGGTTGGCATCATTTTGTTAAATGTCTTTTTTTTTTTTTTTACCGACATTAGAGGGCATAGAAATTTAGAGTAATTTTCACTAATTTTCAGAAAATAGCAATATACATTTTTTTAGGGACCAACTGCAGGTTTTCTGACGTGGCTTTGAGGGGGGCCTTCGATGTTAGCATACCCCCCCATAAAATAATGCCATCTAAGAACTAGACACCCTTAACTATTTACAACACTAATTTAGTAAGTATTGATAACCCTTTTAGATATTTCACAGAAAATTAAAAGCAAGAGTGGAGGTGAAATTTCAAAATTTCACTTTTTTTATGCAGATTTATTCGAATATTTATCCATTATTCACTAGGAATACAGTAAATGTGACTGAGTAAATGCAACTTATATGCATTCCCCCAGGTCTGGTGCCGTTTTTTTGAGATATACCATAGTGGTGGCCCTAGTGGCAGTATTTGGCTTCAACCAATAGCCCCAGAATAGGAGGTGTTACCTACTGGTCTCTGTGTCTTATTTTCAATACGATTTTATTTAGGCGCCATTTTCATGGTTTGGGGACACCCTAAGGTGCTAAAACTTAATAAACAACCCCTAAATGGACACATATTGGAAACAACAAACCCCTTAGGAATATATTCCAGGTGCTTAGTATAAGACCCCACGGTGATTCACAAAATTTATTTTAGCATAAGGCTGTGAAAATTAAAAAAAATTTTTTTTTTCCAATAATCTGCAATTTTTAGCTTAAAATTTTTACACATATACAAGGAATCCCTGAAAAAAGAAACCGTAAACTTTGTTAAGCAATTTCTTTCCAAGTTTGGCAATACCTACATGTGGGTGGGTAAACTGCTGTGTGGGTGGTCGCAAGGCAGGGCGTATTATGGAGGGATAACTATTGGTCTTTTGGAACGAGATTTTGGTGGGTGCCAAGTTCGCTATTTGCAAAGCCCCCAAAGTTGCAGAATCAGTGCGAAACATTCCAGAAGTCGCCCACACCATTTTGGATTCAAACACCCATCAGGATCTCATCTCTGGGATTTATCAGCATTTTATGCACACAGGATGATTGCCATATTTTTTTTTAGGCATTGGCAATTAAGAATGGATGGGGAAAACGCCGTTCATACATTTTTTTTGGTGAGTTTCAATTTTAACAGCATTCGGCGTGCAGTGTAATATGTGATAACTTTACTATGGGGGTCGGTAGACTTACAGATGATATAGATTAATATATAGGTTTTTTTTCTGTTTTAATTACTGTTAACACAGTAAAATGTCGTACTATAAAAAATTGCGTTTTTTTATGTTTGTCCTATTCCTGACAGCCATGAACATTATTTATATTGGCTTGTGTGCAGAGCTGTGTTCACGGGCTTGTTTTTGCGGGAGGAGTTGAAAGTTTTTTTAGTTGGTACCAACTTATGTGGTGCATATGATGCTATTACACTTTTAATTAAGGTTTTTGTGAGATGTTATTGAACAAAATACAGCAATCTTGGTAGGTGTTTTTTTATTTTTTATAGCGGTTCCACTTGTACGGTATATTATGACATGGTAGCTTTACTCATCCGGTCAAATACGATTACACCGATAACCCAATTTTTAAATTTTTTTTATGTATTAAACTGATTTTATTACAATAAAAACCTTTTATTCAAACAGGAAATGACGTTTTTGCCACACCATAAGTTCTGAGAGCCTAACTTGTTAAATTTTTTCTGTTTCCTTGGATCTGTGTAGGGACTTGTTTTTTGTGAGAGGATTTAACTGTTTTTATTAGTATCATTTTTGGGGGGACAAGGCTTTTTGATTGCTTTTAAATTAAATTCCATTTTTGGAGGCCCAGGGTGAAAGAAAATACTGCAATCCTAGTAGTGTTTTTTATTTTTAACAGGGCTCGACCGTGCAGTATCCGTGATAAGTTTAGCTTTACTCTTTGGGGTCTCTAACGATTTTATGGCGATACCCTATTTATATAGTTTTGTTTTTATGTTGAAGCACTTTAAAAAAAAAAGAGAAGTGTTTTTTAGTGTGTAAAACCATATTTATGCACGCTAATCGTTCTGAGAGCTATACATTTTTATTTTTTCCGTATACAGAGCTGTAATAAAGGACTTTTTTTTTGCGGGATAACTGACATATTTAATTGGTACAATTTGGTGAAGTTTATATAGAGTGATGATCGCTTTTTATTTCCATTTTATGTGCTGCGGGTATGAACAATAATCTTAATTCTGTTATTGTTTTTTTTTTTTTTTTTTTACGGCGATTCACCGTAACGGGTTAATTAACATGACAGATTTTAGAGGGCAGGTCATTTACGCATGACGGCGATACCAAAATATGTGTACTCTTTATTTATTTTTGATCTTTTTTGGGGCGATTGGTGCTTGTAAAAGGGAAAATGTGTGGCGGTGTAACGTAATTTTTAATTTTATTGTTTGTTTTTAACTTGGTTTTTCACTTTTTTTTACTTTTATTTTCACTTTCTACTCCCACATTTATTTTACTTTTCCCCATAGGGGATTTGAATTAGAGAACTTTTCAGATCTCTCATTCAATAGGAATTCAGTGCATAAACCCTTGTTGCTATTGACTGGTTTCTATGACAACTGTCAGTCACGATCCGGGTCATGCCACTTTCCAAGGGTCACGGCCGGAGCGTCGTGACGTCACAGACAACCCGAAGGCATTCACTGCCCCGTGTTGTCCAGTAAGGGATGCGAGAGCCGCACGATCGCCCGATCCGTGGCGCTGACAGCCGCCGACAGAGACTCAGGAGGAGCGATCACATCCTGCGTCTATCGTTAGTTATTGCCGACCCGCCTGGTTGTCCGCGAAGAATCTTACGGTTATCCACCCCCCCCCCCCCCCCCCCGGAGAGACCCGGGGGTCGGGGCCCGAGTGCGGGATGTCATGTAATATACAGCGAACCCCCCCCTTGATCGCGCGAATTTTGCTTTAGAGTTCGCCGATCCTCAGGACGTATCCATAGTCCAGGTCGTTAACCCCAAACAACCTGGACGTAGGGATATGCCCAAGGTTTTTAAGGGGTTTAAAGTTGTTATAGAGGTATGTCTATTTAGTGAGAAACTTTTTTTTTTTTTAATTTCTATATAGACATAGGGTGAAAGAAGGGGGAGTGCCATTTAACTGGCATCAAAAAGTTTTAGTAACCTGTTTTAAATGTTTTAAAGCATACTTTAAACCCTTTGGAGCGATAACCAGAGTGACACTTTTTTAAAAGGCTCAAAGTTAGGGGTGTTGGGGGGGAGTGTTGCCCACTTTCATAGAATTAGACACGTTTATGATTCTTTGAGCCAAATCTATGCGAAAAAACATTGAACGGGCAGCCCAGGTTTAAAGATGGTGCCTGAGCCAACTTGTTGTTTGGCACTTAAATACCCCATAAGACCTGAAAGAAAAGGGTTTCATACATTCTGCCACATTCTACACTCCCTTTAAAAGGGGTTATCCCACTACGGGTTTTTGCTTTTTATGTTAAAGTCTTGCAAAAAAAAAGTCATTTTGAAATATGTGTCCATTAACTTGCCCAAACCTTTTCCTAGATTCCCACTTTGTATGGGCTGCATCAGTCCTCAGGTCCTTTATAGCAGCAGACCTGTTTGTTTTTCCCCTAATAGGTGCCACGGCTGGTGGTATAGTTAAAACCTGGCTTCTACTGCCCCTAGGGAAGCCAGAAACATGCCCGAATTCAAATGAAACCCAAGAAAACGGACTGAGGTAAGATGAATTAATGTAGTGAGACAACCCCTTTAAAAGCTATTAGAACTGGACTATAGATATATGAGAAATTCACCCCCTTCCCACTAAAAGCCTTTTTGGCCTTCCTGACAGAGCCCTTTTTTTAAAATCTGACATGGGTCATTTGTGAGAGAAAAAATTTTGACACTTTTTAAACCCATGTGATTGGGAGATTGTTTTCTGGGGTACTTTGTGCCTTAAAAATTAGTAAAAAAATTTTGGTCCATACAATCCTTGTCATTTGGAAAAATATCAAAATATCGTAAACATTTGGAAAAACTTTGCATTTCAAAGTTAAAAAAATTTCTGTGTTAAGGCAGAAATTATTTCACCCCCAAAATATTTTTTATAATAGCATCTCCCATTAGTCTATTAAGGTTGGCAAAAATTTTTTGTAAATGTCTTTTACTAATGGGGCTTAAAAATTTAGAAGTAATTTTCACATTTTCAAGAAAAATTTAAATAATTATTTTTTTTGGGGGACCAGTCCAGTTCGACGTGGTTTTGAGGGGCCTTTTATGTTAGATATCCATAAAGAACCCCTTCTAAAACACTAGATCCCTTAAATTTTTAAAAAAAAACTTTTTGAAAGTTTGTTTCACTTTAGGTATTTCACAGAAATTTAAACCCAAAGTGGAGTAAAAATTTCTAATTTCAATTTATTTTCAGATTTTCAATTTTTTTCCATTATTCACGGGAACACGATAATTTGATCGGGTAAATGAAACTCAAAATAAAATTCCCCTTTCGCTTTTTTCGAGATATCCCATTTGGCCCTATGCACTATTTGGCTCAACCACAACCCTCAAAATAGGAGGAACCTACCGGACTGAGGTTCTTTTTTCTTAGTTTTTTATTTTTGCGCCTTTTTGGGTTGGCAGACACCCTAAGTGCTTAAATTAATAAACACCCCAAAAAAGGACCCAATTTGGGGAACTACACCCCTTATGGAAATTCCAGGGGTGTAGTTAATTTTAATTTGACCCCCGGGTGGTTCACAAATTTTTTTTGGTTCGGTCTGAAAAGGAAAAAAAATAATTTTTTTTTCCAACAAAAGCTTTTACTGAAAATGTTTACTTTTTTAAGGGAACCCTGGAAAAAAAAAAAAGCACCCCAAATTTTGTTACACAATTTCTTCCAAGGGTTAGCATACCCTACAGGGGGGGTGTAATTCTTTTTGGGGTGGCAGGGTGTCAAGGGAGGCAGCACTTGGGGGTTTTTGAAACGCAGATTCTGGGGGGTTGCCATTTCGTTTGCAAAGCCCCAAAATACAAAACAGGTGAAACCCTCCAAATCCCCTATTTTGGGAACTAAAAACCCCTCAGGGATTCATCTAGAGGTGTATGGATTTTGGACGCATAGGTTCCCCTGTTTTTTTTTTTTAGCATTGGGCCAGAAAAGGGTGGGGGGGGGAGAAACATTTTTTATTTTTTTTTTTGGTTCTTTTTACAGTTTTCCCCATTCGGGATAAATTCGTGTAACTTTTTATGTGGGTTTGGTTCAATTACAATATAAAAATTTTTTATCAGTTTTTTTTTTTGTGTTTTTAACTTTGTCACTTTTTATTAAAGGTTTTGTGAGGAATTTTTGAAAAGAATCACCAATACTGGTAGTGTTTTTTTTTTTTTTAACGCGCTCACCCTGCAGTATCCATGACAAGTTATTTTTTTTCTCCCTGGGTCGAGACAATTATGGCGATACCCAATTTATATATATATATATATTTTTATTTTTAAAAAAGTGTTTTTATTGTGTAAAACAATATTTACACAGCGCTGTCTTCTCATAGCCATAACTTTTTTATTTTTCCGTATACAGAGCTGTGTACGGTTTTTTTTTTATTTTTATTTGTGGGATGAACTCACGTTTTAATTGGCACCAATTTGGTGTTTATACGAGCTTTTGATCACTTTTTATTCCATTTTACGTGCTGCAGGATGAACAAAAATCGCAATTCTGTGTAACCATACAGGTTAAATAACATGATAAATTTATAGGATAGATTGTTACGCACGCAGCAATACCAAATATTGTACTTTATTTATTTTTTTATCTTTTTGGGGTGATTGCCATTGGTAAAGGGGAAAATGGCAGTGTACGAGTTTTTATTTTATTTTATTTTTCGTGTTTTAATTTTTTTCTAACTTTTTTTTTTTAAACTTTTTTCACTTTTCCCCCATAGGGAATTTGTGTCAGTAATCTTCAGATTGCTGTTATAAAGGGCACCAGTACACAGCATGGCGACTGTCAATCACCATGCCCACAATGCATTGCAGGCATCCAGGCTTTAGTAAAGTATCCGAGCTGCCATTTAGTAGATCGCGATAGCGAAGGGTTAAACACAAGGCTGGAGCTCATTCCAGCCGCGGGTGATGCGGCATGATGCCAGCGGTAATATACCGCTAGTCTCATGTCACGATCTTGCGAGCTTCGCTTGCGAGCTCACAATGGCTCTATGACGTACCCATACGTCAATTTGTGGGAACCCCTACCTGACCTTGACGTGTGGGTACATAAGAGGTTAATTACTAGCTGAAAGTACATTGTTTTGTTATAAGAAATCCATTTCAAAATCCCATGGATAAGTAAAAGTATTTAAAAGTTTTTCCCACATAACGTGTTGCTTAAATAGATTGCTAGTTTAGTATACATAGAGTATCTAGTTGTTTATTTTCAATTTCTATTATTTCAGTGTTATTTCGAATTGGAGACTTGTGTTTGGAGTACATAATATGACATCATTGGGCCCAGAAACACAGACTCGAATGATAGCCCTAGAAATGTCACATGAGAAATATGTGCCGAATACAAAAAAGTATGACATCGCCATAATGGCCGTGGAAAAGCCAGTCTCTTTCAGTGACAGAATTCAACCAGCGTGCATTCCTTTGAAAACTACAAATATTACAGCCATGACTTTTTGCTACATTGCTTCCTGGGGATTTTGGGCACATAATGGTACAACTGATATTTTTACCTTGATACGATATTAACATATGTTTTAGTTGTTCTGTTTATCTTTTATCTCAACCTCCCTATATATTTTGATATGTGATAACAAGTAAGATTGGACTAATAGTTACAGCAGAATGGCCCTAAATTTACTATCGTTTATAATAGTTAGACAGAAATAAACTTAGCCAGGCAGCCTAAGGCTATGTCTACATTGCAGTGGACAAAAAACGACCTGAAAACGAAATTACAAAAAAAGTTCATAAAACTGAGTTTTCTGTCCACTGCCTGTCAAAAGCAGCTGAAAAAACGGCGGGTTTTTGCCACGATTTGCGTTTTTTGGCACATTTTTTACAGGTGTTTTTTGCTTGTTTTCAAGCCTGATTTTTAATGTATGCATAAATTAAGCCATTGGGTGTAACTCCGCCCTACAAAAGGGGATATAAAGCACATCATTGCATTTATATGTCATCTTGTAAGTCATTTTACGGATTTTGGCGATAAAAAAGTTATTTCGCGTTTGTCGGCAAAAATATGTTTTTTTACGGATTTTGGCCCTAAAGTCCATTTTTTAACGGATTTTGGTGCTAAGATCTGCATTTTTACGGATTTTGCCGAAAATAAAGCTATCCCCACTTTTATCCCAAAAAAAATTTTTTTTTATGGATTTTGGCCCATAGTTGGGAGATGGGGGAATTTGATTCTGAAGTGGAATTCTTTAAAATTTTTCTGGAAAACTTTGATTCGAAAAAAAGTAAGTTTGGGGTGATTTGCGGGAACGAAGCTTTTTTTTTTTAAATTTAAATAAAATGGCTGCAGCCCCATGGCTTACATGGGGCAAAGAAGTCTGGGAGGAAAAAGGGCGTAGCCTACATACATGTGCAGAGATGAACCCAATCGGACTGGGGGGATTCTGTCGGGGTCCCCAAATAAAATAAGTTCCGGGGCGCGACGCTGGAGCTCACACCGCTCTCACTGTCTGTGTAGGGGGGGTGTCCCACGGGCCCCTCATGATATTCAACTAAAAAATCCCTTTTATACACGATTTTTGGGGTTTGTGCACGCTTGTCTAGAGACTGCTTTCTCTTTACGTTTAATTTGATTTTGGGGGTTTTGGAACTGAAGCCCAGTGTGGTCCAATCAGCGCATAAAAATTTTAATGTATTCCCCTTTTTTTGAGCACTTAAAATATCCAAAGGTTTGGCAAAGCTGTTGCTGTTGTATTCAGTTAAAAAAAGGGGTTTTTACAATCGAAAAAACCACTTAATTTTTGGTTCTCCATTTATTTTGCGCAATTTAGACAAGGGGGTTATTGGGGTTGTTCCGCTGTTGTGTTCACTAAAAAAACCCCGCTTTTCACCCCCAAAGAAGAAATTTTGCCTGTACATAATTCATATCCAAAGGGGTTAATTACGATTTTTTGTTTCGTAAAATCACGGTTTTAAACACTACAAAGCGGGAAATTGTTAGCAGCACATTTCTTTTGCACAATTTACACCCAAGGGGTTAACTAAGTATTTTTGCAGTTGTACTCATTAAAAGAAACGTTTTTCACAGCCAAAGAAGAAATTCTGTGCAAAAATTCAATCCAGGTTAATTAAGCCTGTTTGTGCTTTTTATTCAGTAAAATACACATTTTTTTTAAACGGCACATAGAAGTACTTTTTCCTGCCCATTTTTGGAGCACAAATTTTTAAACCCAAAGGGGTTTCCCAAGCTTTTTATGGGGTTTATTTTGGGGTCAAATCGGGTGTGTATTTTATATCAGATATTATCAAACAGTGTTGTCATTTTAGAACAAACATATGCAAACAGAGAGGGGGCAGGCCTTCACCTGCGAGTGGCAAAAGGGACACAAAATTTCCCGGGGCAGCCCAGGGTGCCACACAGCAAGGGGACGCGCAGCAGGGGTTACTCGGTTAGGCCCCCAAAAAGCCCCCTGTCATCTGGGGCGTGTGTTTTTCGCAACCCAAAAGGTTTTTATTAGTGACTAGGTGATCCCCCTTCCTCCCAGATGACTCGACAACCCCAGCCAAGAGTCGGGGCGAACGTCAGACCAACCTTAGTTGGGGCCCGGGAGCGGGTCAGCTGCCCTCACCCGTCTCAATCCCCCTCTGTCCTATCGGTTCCCCCCAGCCAAGATCTTTTATTTTGGGTTTGGGGTAAACGCCCCTATAAGCGAGGATGAACAATTTGAGGAGGGCAGTCAGCATACTTGGGAGCGAAGAAAAGGGGGCCCAATTCCCTGCCTTTTTGCAATGGGCAAATATAGATGGGAGAGTGGCATGGGGGGCATGTTGTGAGGGGGCGAGTGACGATGAAAAAAAAAATAGATGATATGTAGCCGACCCCACTTGGGAGCTTGGGGGAAGCGGCTTCATCATCGTCAGGAGAAAGGGCTCAGCTTGCCCTTTAGGAGCGGCGCAGCCCCAAGTGGGGGTATGGCTGTGAGTCAGAGAAATGGCACGTGTGAGGTCAGGGGGGCCAAAGGCCACGGGGGAAAACCCCCTTGCAGGTCCAAAAAGTGGGGACAGGGGTTAGCGACATTCGGCGGTTAGTAGTCAATCATGCGGGGCGGGGCGGTAAAATCAGCTTCGGCGGTGGGCAGTTTTTTTGCTAAAACACCGGGGGACCAATATGGGGATTTGTTTAAAAACTGTGGGCAAAAAAATGAAGCGTGGGCCCGGAATAAAGTTGGGACCACGGTCCGCGTCAACACACAACCACTATCCCGGGGGCCTGGGAAAAGTTTTCAAATGTGGTGGTCCATCCCGCCACCCAGCACAGCGCCCGTGGCAGCCCTGCCCTCGCAGCCAGTTAAGGCTCAAACCACCTCTGCAGAAGGGGAGTGTTTTTTTTTCATCATCTCTCGTTCCAGATGCTCCTGCTCCTCCCTACTCTTTGCTCCAGAGTGTTCAAAGAGGGCGATTGCAAGAGACAACAGTTGCGTCCAAACCATCCTAAGGTGCAGACGCTGACTGTGCTCACTTTGTCAAGTTGTTGGCACTGCAGTCCCTCCCTTTCCAAATGGTGGACTCTGCACCATTCAGAGATTTAATGGCCTGTGCCTGAGCCAAGGTGGAGAGTTCCAAGCCGTAATTTTTTTTCCAAAAAGCCAGTACAGCCCTTTACAAATATGTAGATAGAACAGAAGGTGGGCCATGTCCTCTTGAGCTTATCGGTTTCAAGTTTACCAAGGTGCACTGCAGCGCGGACGTGTGGAGCTGTAAACTACGGTCAGGGCCAGTACATTTCTTACGCCCACTGGGTAAAAGTGTTACTGCCAGGCTCACCAAAAAAATTGGACAGAGAGCCGCTTTCTCCTCCACGTTGTATAAACAGCTGCTTCCTGCGCCATTGTCCGCCTCTCCTACTCCACACCACCACCATTCTCAGCTCCACAAATACTGCCTCATCATACCACATGTGTAGGGCACAGCGGTGTCACGCAGTTCTACACTGGCTTTGGCCTAGTGCGAACGAAGTCAACAGGGGAGGGGAACTGTCCGCGTCATCGCAGAAAGAAATCGAATGTGTGGCTTTCTCAGCGCCCAACATGCAAATGGGGAACCATGGTGACGGACAATGGGAGGAACATGGTGTCCGCGCGGCACCGAGGAGGGATGGTTCATGTGCCCGGAATGGCGCAGTGTTCAATCGGGTTGTGAATAAGGTTCCTGAACGTCTTCCACCGATTTCTATTCAGAAGATTCTGAAAACGGCCAGGAAACTGTGCATGCACTTCATCCATTACCTAACAAGCAGGAACACCTCCTCGAGGTGCAGTTGAGTGGCAGAACGGCCTCCCCCAACACACTCTGATATGCGATGATTCACCCGTTGGAATTCCACTCCTGCACATGTTGGAGACCGACACTGTATGAACAGAGAAAGGCCGATTAACGATTTTTTGATGATCCAAGGAGGACAGGGAGTACTACCCTGTGTAACTTTGATGTCTGCTCAGTGGAAGCTCCATGCGTGACACCTGCTATTTGACTGACGGCATTCGAGAGAGGCGACGTTATTTGTCATGTTCGACAGGACTAGGGTGAATTAACGTCATTCACTGCCTCTGCATGTCCTGGAACAGATGTGAAAAAATCGTGTCTGGGCAGGGGACTGGAGACGTGGCGACTACACTTTTGGGGCCACATGATCTGTTGGGTACTAAAAAACGGGGAGGAGGAGGACTTTGGGAGAAAAGTTTGTCGGGTGAAATGAGTGTATTTTTTCCAGGTGACAAAGGGGGAGCAGGAGCATTGGGGGAGGTAGATGGAGATGGGGAAACGAGGCAGTGACCCCCAAAGAAAGTGGCAGAATACAGGGGGTTTGGAGGCGGAATCCTCGGAGCATTTGTGCAGATGGCCCGCAGCATGCGATTTGCTCTAGTGACACCAAATAGTCACCAACCCCGGCAGAGGGTGCCCTTTGGGCTCTCTACCTATTGGACCCCTCGCTACTGGTAAAAAATGGCGCCTTTTTTCAAAAGCCCTGGGGGAGGACAAACCAAATACAGGGGGGAAAAACCCCCGTGTCAGTTGGCCCGTCCCTATTGGGGGCATGTCCCTCCCTGACAGGTCTGACCGGGGGGGTCCTCAGCGCCACGACTACTGCCGGGGTGTGGGTGAAGGTGGGGGGTAGGACAGACCAGCCCCACAGCCAACCTAAGTCTGGAGTCACGATAGGCACTTCCCTTCACCCCCCTAGTGAGGAGGGCAGTCGCCAGCCAGACAGGAGGCAGTCCCTGAACCAAAACAGGGGGGCCTCTTAGCAGAAACCCCGCCACCCCGTTGAAGATGTGGATAGGGGCACCCCAAAAAGGGATGTTTTTCCGAAACTTGCGAGTTTGCAGTGGAGAAGCTTTCCTCCCCGGCCAGAATTGGATCAAAAGCGGGTGTCAGTGCGGCGGGGCCATCTTTACCGCAAGGAGAACCCGCTTGCCCCGGGAAATGTGGAACGACTGCCCTTTTGTCATATAAAATAACAGGGATGGGCCGGATTCCACCACCAATGCCTTAGGGTCAGATTACTCAGCCTGAGCCTCACCAAAACTTTGAGAAATGAGTCTGGATTCAAACTCCGCCACCCCTTTCTGAGCTGCCACCGCTGATGCCCCACATCTGTGACGTTTCTCCATCTGCCACCCAACCATCTTTTCGGGATGTATTGCCAAAACACTCCACACTGTCATTGTGCCATTCTATACCTAATGTGCTGTTGCTGGTGCCGTCACCCCACTCTCTTATTGTGCCACTCTGTGGCCCACTCTGTTTTTTCCCCCCAGAATGTCATTGTGCCCCGTTGCCCAAAGCTGGTTTGCCTGCCTCCAAAACTGTCATTGTGCCCTGTTTGACCCCAGATGCTTTTCGTGGCTGCCCGTCGGCCTCCACACTTTTCTTGTGCCACTCTTCCTACCTCTGTTTTTCCACCTCCCCCTTGTCATTGTGCCCCTGTCTACCCCCATGCTGTGCTTCTGCCCTGCCCTCCCCCTTGCCTTGTGCCCTCTTGCCTTATCTGTTGTCTGTGCCCCTGTGACCCCCACCCTTTTTTTGCACCGTTTTGGCCTCTCCTGTTTTTGCCACCTCCCAAATGCATTTTGCCCCTGTCGACCTCTTTCTGCTGTGTGGCTGCTGCCTGTCCCCCCACACTGTGTTATTGTGCCCCCTCTGTCCTATCCTGTTTTTTTTCCGCCCAGACTCTTGTGCCCTCCTTTACATCATGTGCTGTGGCTGCGCCCTTACCTTTACATCTTTTCACTGATGTTGCCACCTGGCCCTTTAGCTTGTTTTTTTCCCGCGTCCCCCTGCCATGACTTTATCGGCTCATTCCCCCTTCGTTTTTTTTGGTCTTTTTTTCCCCCCCTTTAAGTGCCCCGGGAATTTTATGTGAAGCGATTCTAAGGGGCGGGCGGCAGTCATATCGTGTAATCTAAAAACCAACCAAACCCAAACTCCTTTTGCATATTTTAAACATGGCCAACTTTACAGCACCCCACAGGGGCCGTCACCCGGAAATAGCTTTTTTTAACCGATTCGTCCAAAGTAATTCGGATGAAAAAGTTTTTTTTTTGGGAAAATTCGGCGGGTCCCGGCAAATTGAATTTTGAAAATTGCCCATCCTCCTATAGTCCATTTTGTTATGGATTTTAGTGCTAAAATCCGTATTTTTACGGATTTTGGCACTAGTGAAGTTATCTTGCTTCTGACGCTAAAAATAAGTTTTTTTTATATAAATTTTGGCGCCAGAATCCGTTTTTTTTACAGATTTTGGCGCTAAAATACTTTTCTTAACATATATTGGCACTAACAAAGTTAAGAAAAGGATCTCAGCGCCAAAATCCTTAAATAAACGGATTCTGGCATCAAAATCCGTAAAAAAAAACAAACGTATTTTTAGCAACAAACGCAAGCTAAATTTATAAGCGTCAAAATCCGTAAAAAATACGAATTTTAGAACTAAAATCAGTAAAAATGGACTATAGGACCAAAATCCATAAAAAACGTGTTTTTTGGCGACAAACGCAAGATAACTTTATTAGCACCAAAATCCGTAAAAATATGGATTTTAGCGCCGAAATCCATAAAAAAAAAAACGGATTCTGGCGCCAAAATCCATTAAAAAACGTATTCTGGTGCCAAAATCTGTAAAGAAAAGAATTTTTGGCATCAGAAGTGAGATAATTTTACCAGCGCCAAAATCTGTAAAGAAAAGTGTTTTAGTGCCAATAAATCCGTAAAAAAACGGATTCTTGCTCTAAAATCCATAAAAAAACGTATTTTTGGCGTCAGAAGCAAGAGAACTTTATTAGCAACAAAATATGTTAAGAAAAGGATTTTAACACCAAATCCATAAAAATAACGGATTCTGTCACCAAAATCCGTAAACGTATTTTTAGCAAAAAAAATATGAATTGCTCAAAAATCGTTAGCAACCAAAGCATGATCATTTTATTACAAAAGGTACAAGAAAGGACACATCAGACACTTGTATGCAAATTTGATAAGGTATAACCTTTATTAACACCCACTATAGGTGGGACTTGGTTCTCCTGGGAGCCTTTTCATTGAAAAATCGCGGCAAAAAACGCAGTGAAAACACGCCAAAAGACGTCTGGCATATTACATAGACTCCTGTAGTAAATTTTCTGCCCTGCTCTGCCGTTTTTTAAACGATGTTGCAAAAGATGACTAGTAAAAAAAAAAACGAGCAGAAAAAAGTTCAGTGTAGACAGCAGGAGGTTTATACATTAGAAGTCTGTGGGAGATGTTTTCAGTCATTTTATCCAGCGTTTTTAGAAAACGAAAAACGGACGTTTTTCTGTGCAGTGTAGACCTGGCCTAGAAATGCCCCAGATTCATCACAGTG
Source organism: Phyllomedusa bahiana (assembly GCA_025379985.1). Lineage (NCBI taxonomy): Eukaryota > Metazoa > Chordata > Amphibia > Anura > Hylidae > Phyllomedusa > Phyllomedusa bahiana. Next base: position 21,932 of record JAODAL010008615.1, on the reverse strand, counting down.
GCTTATGCTGATTGAAAAATTGGTGCAACTTTAGACTTTTTTTGACCAGTTTTTTTTTTTTCTTAATTTTTACACCAGAAATTTGAAGCATTGTGTCACATTGTGGCCACGTCCACTTTCCCGCTAAGCCGTTCCCCTTTTCCATGAAGTTACACACCTTTTGTCAGATGAGGCGCAGAAGTATCTAGAGTGTCTAATATACATCATTAATGTGATATAAAGCATTACGCCATCATTTTTGGTAAAAATTGTGGCAGAATTCTGGTGCAACTGCCTTTATGAATGTGCCCCGTTTTTTTTCTACCCTGCTTTGTAAAAAGCACATATGACATCTCCTGACATACTCTTATACTAAATACTGTTCCTTGTGAAATAACTATTCTGAATCAACTTCTCTTATAACTCTGGATTGTGCTGTTCCTCTATTATTACTTCTAGAAATGTATTATTGAATCAGTCAGATGGGTGTTACTATTAGTGGCCGTTCACACGGCTTATTGCAGGGACGGATTGCAGCTGTATTGCGCGCCGTACTGCGCTGCAATACGGCTGGAATCCGTCCCAGTCATTATAGTAATCTACAGTTCTCATAGAGAACTATGGATTCTGTCTCCTCTCCCCGCTCGGCGAATCCGCCGGGTGGGGAGAAAGTGACACGTCAATTATTTACGGCGTGTGCGCGCCGTGAATAATGAATGTCTATGGGTCCGGTGAGCTTACAGCCCCCTGCCCCGCCCCCGCTGCACAGCAGCCGGCATAATTGTGGGGCGAAATCCGTCCCGCAATTACGTCGGCAATAAGCCATGTGAACCGGGCCATACTAATGGGGAAACACTAGCTGTCAGATTCATTAATTTCTAGAAAGGAGTAATAGAGAAACAGCACAACACAGTGTTATAGGAGAAGATTATTGAGAATTCTTATTTCACAGGGAACGCTAGCATTTAATAAAACAGGCATTTGAAGAACAGCCAAAGTATAGGATGTAAAGAGCACATATGAAATCTCCTGAAATGGCGCTGTGGCGCAGATTTAAGAAACAGAAATTTTTTTTTTGTGTTACTAAAACATAATAACCTAATGAAATCCCTACATGTTTGGTATTTCTAGAATCATATCGACCTGGATAATATAGAGAACACATCATTTATACCAAAGAGTAAGTGCTGTTAAAACAAAACACCCCGCAAACATTGCACAAGTAAGGTTTTTCCACATTTAAACCCTCCTGAATTTTTTTTTGCATTTTCCCCTTTTAAATTTAGGTATGGTAAATACATCATTAGACAGTTATTTGCCCCGCAAAATAAACCCCTCATTTGTCTATGTAGAGGGAAAAACTAAAAAGTTAGGGTGTGTTCTCACGGCAAAGGACAAAATATGCTCGATTTTGACCTCTGCAGAACTGTCCATCCCAACTAGTTTTTTGAACATTTTTGACACAAAATCCTATCGTTTTTGGATGTTTTTTTCAAGCCGTAAAGTGTACTGAGTGCAAAAAAATTAAAACCGACCAAAAACTCCGCAAAAAAAAAAAATGAGCACAAAACGTTCACTATTTTCTGTTTTGGCCCCCATTGACTAAAAATTTTAATTTTCTGGCTGGAAACCGGGGCAGAAGAACGACATTTCCAAGTTTTTGGGGAGTCACGGTTTAAAAACTCCCCAAGAACCCCGTTCGTGGGGACTGCTAAAACGATTTTCTATTAGTTTTGGGCCTTCCCCGGGCAGAGGAAAAATACACTGCCGCGATGACCCCCCGGGGGAAACCCCTTGGTGTTCAATTCCTCCAAAAAAAACCGGAGGAAAAATAAAAACATGCTCAATGTGTTTTGGGCCCCCCGCGGGCGGAAAGGGTTTTCCTGAGAACCAGTGCTCTTTTTCGGCCCCTTTTTTTTCAGACGGCTGCAAAACCAAAAACCATCTAAAAAAAAAGGGTCGAAAACCTTTGCCGTGGGGCATGGCCTATGGGGGTTTGCTTGCCCGTTTTTTTCAGACAGTTTTAAATCCCAAAGCATCTAAAATGGGACCAAGTCCAATCGTTAAATGGGCCCTTTGGCTCTTGGAAGACGGGGAAAAAACAAAAAAACTTGGGCCCGTATTATTGGCCCACTTCAGGAAACGGTTTAATACTATGGCATAACAAAACTGGTCACACAGGCCCAAACTTGCCTAAAGAATTTGGGAATGGAAACTACAATTTTTTTCCCCTCCCAAAAAAGCATGTTGGGGAAATTGTCAAGCTTCAGTTGAATTCCTTATTCCCCTAACTACATGTATTTGCTTGGCAAAAAGATGTCTTTAACAATATAAAAAAGCAGCAGCTCTGTGTAAAACACCCCACTTTGTTTTATGTTTTGAGTTATGATGTTTTTTCCATTAATGCCTTTTAATAATTTTTATATTCTTCAAATTAGGAAAAAAAAGAAAACCAAATTTTTAAAAGAAGCTCCTGCATTTTCCCCTGTCAATAGCTGTGCAATAGCACTCATTGGTATTTCGGTAGCGTTGGTCCCGACAAAAATTGTCGGCTATGGAATAATCAAAAACGGTGTAAGGTAATTCAATTTTACCGGAAGTTTTGGGTGCTTTTTTAAATACTGTCAGGTTTTTGTAATAAATTATTTTTCTTTGCCCCTGTGGGGGAAGGGGGGGACCACTGATGTGCAAGGTTCCTATGGAAAAGATATACATGATGGCAAAACCCACGGGGGGGTGGGGTTTTAAAAAGATGAGAAACCCTGAACTTTTACTCTTCAACTCTATTCGATGGATCCGGGATAAAATGGAAACCCCCATCAGAAGGGAAAAACGGGAAAAAACCAATTTATTTTTTTTCAATGGGGTCATCTAAAAATAAAACCCATTATTTACTGTCGGAAAACCCCTTTGAACATGTTTCCTTAAAAAAAAATTACATTCCCTGCAAAATTATCCTTGTTTTTTTCCTTTTCAAAGATTTCAAAAGCAAAGCAAATAGTTTAAAGGGGGTTGTCTCACCATTTGTCCCCACAAGTCACGTCACTTCAGATTCAATTTCTTTGGGCTGTAGTGGCTCTTATCAGTGGTAGCATACAGCTCTCTTTTCCCTGTTATATGAAATGATAAAGGGGGTTTAAATCTGTAGGCCAAGCCTAAGAGCTCTAAGGCTTAAAATTTGTTTTAACTTGGGAAAAAAACTCTGTGCAGAGAAAAAAATACGGGGAGTGACTTCTGGTCGACGGGTGACTGACAGTAGTTGGAACAGTCAAAAAGGGAAAAGTTGGAGGGTAACTTAGAGTAATTTTACACTAGCAGGGAAAAATCCCCCTGAGGTAAAGCAATATCAAAAAAAACAGCATAATAAATTATTAGAAATAATAAAAAAAAAGCCATTCACTGAACTTCAAAAGTCCGTATGCAATTTGATAAACTTCAAATAAAAAAAAAAAAAAAAAAAAAAAAAAAAAAAAAAAAAAAAAAAAAAAAAAAAAAAAAAAAAAAAAAAAAAAAAAAAAAAAAATAAAAAAAAAAAAAAAAAAAAAAATAATAAAAAAAAAATAACAGAAAAAAAAAAAATATAGAAAAAACTGATTGATTATAAAAAAGGGGTTAAAAAGTTTTAAAATTTGAAAAGCAAAGGCTAATTTTGCAAAGGAAAAGAAAATTTTGGATAAAAGTTTTTTTTTTTTTAAAAAAATATTTTTTGAATTTTGAAAGCAGGGAATGAAGAATTAAAATAACATTTTAATGGAGGAGCGGGGGGTGACCGGGCCGGGTGGAAAAAAAAGCAACCCTGGAACAAAACCCCCCCCAGCCCCCATAAAATCTACCTCCAAAATGTACTCTGTCACAACCTCACCATTTTAAAAAAAAATAAATCTAACATAAGCAAGAAAGTAAAAAAAGTCAAGGGTCCCCAAACAAGGTTAGGGGCAGGTATGACTTGCTTTACAATCGGGACACGTTACGTGCACTTCACAAGCGCCAATCCCCTTCAATGTTTCCATTATAGGCCACTATGGTTAGCCATCAGCTCAGGGGTTTCTCACTGACTGTAAATACAGCCTGTCCAATATAGAAGCAGAATAACCCCGAAATTGGGGACTCACAGGGGACGTCATCCCCTTATCAAAAAGGTCTCTCCTTTTTTTCTTAAACTGGCCCAAAACCCCCATCGTCTTCTTAGGCTTGCTTTCCCTTTCTTTCCCTTTTTTCCGTTTGGTACAGAATGCAGTGACTCTTCTCCCGACCCCTACTCGTCCCGTAGAATTTACCCCCCACCCAACTTGTCTCACTTTCCGCACTTCTCTGTCAATTTAAAACCTCTGTACAAACTCCCCACCCAGGTTTTTCAAAAGTATTGTGCTCCCCTTGTGCCCCCACAAAGCTAAAGGGCTTCCAGACAATTATAGGGCCCCCAATTTGTGCCCCGATAGGTTTTGGGCACAGGCATATATAACAGCCCCCCAAATTAGGCAGGAGTAGGTAAACACTCCTTTTGGTACGTTAGACCCTAAATTTAGAGATGGAAAAAGGCAATAAGTAGGTAAAAAGGTAACCCCCTTAAAAAGCCCCCCCCATAGTTTATAGGGAGCATGGTTCCCCCGGTATTAGGTGGTAGAAAGGATCCCCCAAATATTATATAGGGAGACAGGGCCTCCCCCGTAGATATTAGTAGCCCCTGGTCTCCTCCTAGATTACAGTCAGGGCCCCCAGGCAGTTTTATAGGAGTCGGGCCCCGGAGCAGTATAGCATGGGCCCCCCGAGCAGATATTTAGAAAGTCAGGGGGCCTCCTCTGTCTAAAGAAGTCATGGCCCCCCAGAGCGTATTAATGTCAGGACTTTTCCATAGATATAAGATAGTCAGGGGGCCCCCTGAAATAGATAATTTTAGGTACAGGGCCCCCAGAGTAGATGTATAGATAGTTGGGCCCCGGGTAGACATATGTCTGGGGCCCCCGACATAATAGATAGAGGGTGCCCCGTAGATTATAGGGAGTCAGGGCCCCGGAGCAAAATTTTGTCCCTGGCCCCCCGAGCAGTTTTAGAAAGTCAGGACTTCCTCCAGTTTTTATAGATAGTCAGGGCCTCCTGAATAGATATAGATAGTGTGGGCCTCCTCCTAGATTATAGTATCAGGCCCCCCAATAAATATATAGGTAGTCAGGGCCCGGGGCCCCCAAATAGTATATAGGTAGCCAGGCCCCAAGAATAATAGGTGTCAACAAACTCATTAAAAAAATAATAAATTTAAAAATATCACCTTTTTGCCTCTTCTTTTCTCTAAGTCCAGAGCAGGAGCGGACATATCGCGCCTGCCCGGGGCGACTTTCGGGATCTATGGCCCCTAGCTTTTCCAAGTTTTTAAGGTTGTGGAGCAGGAGATGCGATGACATCATTACATCACGCCACCTGCGACGCGGCCTCCAGATGGCTGAGCGGCTAGCATCAGAAAATCCTGGCTGTTTTGCCCGGTAGCCAAAAACGCTGTAGAGATGGGCGAAATTTTTTCTAAAGAAATGGGAATTTATTAGAATTTTAGGAAAACTTCGGTTCGGAAAAGAGTCGAATTTTGGGGACTTGGGTAAACGAATTGTGCTTTTGATTGATAAAATGCGAGCAATGGCGTTACTGGGGCAAAAGCACTCTGGGGGAAAAGGGCAAAACGCATGACGGCAAATGAAGCCCAAACAGAGGGGCCGGGATTTGTGACGTACCCGCCACTATATAAGTCCGGGGCGATGCTGGGAGCTCATACCGCTCTCGTGTTTTGATGGGAAGGTTTCTGCCCGGTGTTATGATAGTGAACTAAAGAACTCATTTTTATACAGCAATTTTTGGGGGTGTCTCCGCTTGTCTCAGAGACTGCTTCTCTTATATTCTTTTTTCTGATTTTTTGGGGTATTGGATCTGAAGTCCAGTGTGCGTCCACTGCTGCTGCATATACATTTTAATGCTATCTGCTCACAGCACATTGAATACCCAAAGGGGGGATCTAAGCCAGTTCCTTTTTGTATTCATTTAAAGAAAACAGCGTTTTTACAATACAAATACCACTTCATTTTTGGCTGCTCAATTCGTTTGCGCAATTAACATCCAGGGGTTAATTGAGCGTTGTTTTTCTGCGGGTGGTGACTCCAAAAAAACCGTCTTTTAAACCGCAAAAAATAAAAATTTTTTCCTATACCCTTTATTCAACAAGCAAAGGTTAATTACAATTTTTCTCTTGTTTGTGTAGCTTTAGAAAACAGCAATTGTAACTGCTACAAAGCTATTTAGTTTGGCTGCTCAATTCTTTTGCGCAATTTAATCCGGGGGTTAATTAAGCATAGTTTTTCTTCTGTGGTGACAAAAATAAAGCGTCTTTTTCACCGCCAAAAATTACAATTTTCCTGTAGCCTAATTCACAAGCAAAGGTTAATTACAATTTTTTCTCTTGTTGTGTAACATAGAAAACAAGCAATTGTAACCCCACTACAAAGCTAGTAGTTTGTGGCTGCTCAATTCTTTTGCGCAATTTACATCCAGGGTTAATTAAGCGTTGTTCTGCTGCTGTGGTGACTCCAAGAAACATCAGGCAAGTCCTGTTGCCTAGCAGCCGCCCAGGAAGTTGGAGAAGGAGACTTCAGGCGTCTGCTGGCTGTGTGTGGAGCCAGGTGCAGGTAACACTCTACCTGGTGAAGCTTTTTTTCCTGCCTGGACCATAGCCATTAGTCAGGACCAAGTTACCATCTTCTTGAGAATGGGATTGGGTATCGCCGAATAATTAGGGGAAATCCTAGCTGCTGTACACCATCTCCTGTGACCACGGCTAGACCCCAGGACTTACAAAGCAGTGTGGAAATGCCATCATGACATTGTCATCCAATTTTGCACCGTGCAGCCAGCCTCTAAATGTTAACCCCTGGCCCCTATCAGAGTAATGAAGAAGTGGACGGAGCCAGCCAATTCATGTGACATGTGCCCACCGTGAAAATCCCCAGCTATTAGAATCCCCTGTGAGGATGTGCCGGCCTAGTTTTTTGGGTATGAGGAAATTTTCGGAATAGGAGGAATACTGTAGCAACAACAGCAAGAAGCACGAAGGAATCAACAAAAGAAGAAATCAAAATCGTTGGTTGGTCCCCGGGGATTAGGCTGGCCTCGTGCCGTCATTGAAGCGGTTGCTGCAAAGCTGCCCCAAACCCTCTCACACCCGCGGCCCCAGTCACTGAATAGTGGCTCTGGGGTTACGGGTAGAAAGGGATAGAAAGGCTGTGTACCATCAAACGCCTTTGCTTATTTATAAGGCAGACAAAGTTGGCAGCAGCCACAGAAGGTGCGGGCAGACGCCAAAGGTAACCATAGGTGGCCTCCCAGAAAGGGTGTGGGAGTCCCTAAAAACGCGAAAAAAAGGGGGAACAAAAAAAGAAAAAAAAACCCCCCCTCCGGTGTGCAGAAGTCGCGTTGGTCTATCGGAGGGTTGGATTCTCAATATTGTAAGATCAAACAAAGGCACAAAACTATTGGTGGCTCACCAGGGGGCTAAGGAGAAAGTAAGGAGGGTCTGGGTGTATCCATGGAGGCCATGGATGCGGAGGGGGTGCGGATTTCAGCCTCCCAATGAGGCTGAAGTGATCGCCATGGATACGCTGGTCCAGTGGTAGATGTGAGGAAAAAACAAAGAGAAACGGTAATAAAATGGTAATGGGAATGCTGTTGTAAAGGCTGAAAAAAATCACATCTTAAAATTAGTCCAATAGGAGCAGCCTGGCTGCAGACGGAGAGTCCATGGGTGATAATAAAACCCCGCCCACTCAGGGAGCTAGTCTCCCTCAAGAGTAGGCGTAGCAACGCTAGCGTGGCTAAAGGGGGCGGGCCTTCGCCCTCGCTTACCGGCGGGAGCCGGGAACGACGCACATTTGCAACGGCTCTGTCTTGGACGCCCTGAATAAGGGCGAGAGGACCGGCCAAATAGAGGGGAAGGAAGTTGACATCTCTTTCTGGATCTGAAAGATTACGGAATGGAGGGTCCATCCGAGAGAACCCTTAAACATGGGGAAGTTCTACTGGGCTCTTCCCACAGGGGGCCAACAGGTGGCCTTAGGAAACCGTGGACGCGTCTAGTCTTGGAGCGCAATGGCGCATGCCCGCCAAGATCTCGGTGTTGGAGCGCACCAAGGCTTGCATTTCAGCGCAAAAGAACATCTTACGCTGATCCACCCCTAGGACAACGTTGTTGTGATGTCAGCATTTTCCTGCCTAGGGGCTTGAACTCATCTGGTCCGAACTATGAAGCAGCCAAACTCCTCCCTGAACTGGACCCACTTCTCTGTGCGACCAATATCTTCGCAGAGTGAGGTGAAGAGGTGACCGTTATCACCCATAAACTAGTTCACTCTCTTGTTACGACATCATGCCCTGGCTGTGGCGCTTAGGCGAGGTCATGGGAGTCCCCGAAAAAAAGTCTTGATGATTTTGGTATCTGTCATCGTGGCTTGGTCGTTTTTCCCAGTTAAGCTGAAGTGCCAAAAGGCACGGTGCGCACATACCATCGGCCGCCTTCCTCGGGAGTAGACCCGATCCAGGTCCCTTCTACAGGGGGCAGCCGAAGCTGTGCCCACAAGTGTGGAAGCCCTGCCACTTGTAGCTGCAGGCTGCATGGCGCGAATGTGCCCTGTGCGGCGCGGAGGGGCATCGTGGCGACCACCAGTGCCTGGATTCGCTGCACTTGTGTGGGGACCTGGGTCACCCTTTCAGACCGGTGTCCGCAGTGCCTTTGCCATCTCAGTTGCGGCGCCAGCCCCGACTGAGGATGTGTGTCAAGCGGGTGGTGGCACTAGAGAGGAAGGGGGTGGGGGTCAAGTGGAAGAGAAAACGTTAGGGCCCTCCAGCAGCGCCGCCTGGAGATGCTTAGGCAGAGTAGAGGTGAGCGGGGTAACCCCTGGTCCCTCCTGAGCTCCGTACCCCATCGTAGCTGAGACCCCAGCTGAGAGCGCGCTGAGCGAGGAATGAGGTCTGCAAGAGCGTGAGGGGTGCCTTCATCCCCTAAAGACTCCCCTTGACGATGATTCCGGTGAGCCGTGTGGAGGGCAAAAAGAAGAAAAATAAATCAATGGCAGCAGATGCGGAAGGGGAGAGGGGAGGTCCTAAAACCCCCTCTCTGAGCCTCCCGGCCGTGTACCTAAGGAAGCATCCCTTCCTCCCCTCGTGGTGGGTCCATTCAAAACAAGTTCGCCGCACTTAGGATTGACATCCCCGGCTCCTCAGTCGATTCGAGAGAGCGTCGGACGGGGGCGTCGGAGTGGGCGTCCGGGGAGCGAGCTCCCTCCCCAACGGGGACAAGGTATATCCTCCCGTCAGGGAAGGGGCTGGCCCGGTCCGTCGGTGATGATGGTGAAGCGAAGGAGACCTCTGTCTGCCTTAAGAGAACAAACCAGGACAGGAGGGGCTCGACTGGGTCAGAGGAGAGGGCGAGAAGTCTAAGTCTGGTCCACAAAGAATGCAAAAGAGCCCTTACCCGTCCGTTCCCCCCGCTTCAGGTCCCCCGAAGTAAAAGGCAGGATAAGTAACAAAGGGATAACAGCTAATAATGGTTTATCCGAAAAGGTATGGAAGGCAAAAGATAAATCCCTCTAAAATGGAGGTCTTTCTGTTTTTTCCACCATTTTAGTGTGTTAATAGGTTGGTTTTATCTTGCAATATCAATATGCAGTCTATATTAATACTAGTTTATTCTGTGGGGGGTTTTTATTTTTTTTTTATCTTTTTTTTTTTGGCCTATTTTGTTAGGATGTGTTAGACAGGCAGGGGCTCTCTAACTCCATCACCAAGGATGGCGACGCCCTCTCCCGTTGAAGCAGGGGGCACCCCCCCCTCCCCCCCCCCATTAACATAGCCATGCATCAGATCGAATAGCGGCAACTATACACCGGCGTTTGATTTTCTCGCCCGCGTTTAAGCCCGACTTTTATTATTGCAGTAGAAACTAGGCTGAATACCATCGCAGCGTTAACAAAGGCCAAGGGAGTGGCGCTTCGGGTCACGTCTGGTCCTCGCAGCCCGAGCGTCATACGGGAGTGGCGGTCCCCCTTTTTACCGCACCGGTCAAAAGCAGACGGGTTAAAGTGAGTTAGAGATGGGGAGGTTGCTTGGTATATCGACGCCGACATGGGAACGTGCAAGAGTGCTACGCCCTCAATAATATCCATGCTCCCCATCCCAAGAGGGAGCGCAAAAGCCTGTTCATGAAGGTGAATCCCCTTCTTTTACTAGCCTTCAAGGTGATACATTGGAGGTGATTTTAACACCATCACAAGGCCTTCAGATAGGGGAGCTCCAGAAGATCGCCTGGCTAAGATATTGGGGTGGGGTCACACTCAATATCATATCCACAAATGCTGGTTGGACCCTCCACTATTCAGAAGCTCCCCAGGTCAAACCCTGGAACACCTATTTATTGTAGATGTAGGTCCCGTATAGATAGGTTATTTTTTGAAGGAGGAGACCCTTTCGTCAACCGGTGTCCGTGGACGGAAGTGGGAATTCTCTGACCACTGTTTTGATTTCTACTTTTCTTTGAATGTTAGAAGACTCCGCGATGGGCAGTGGATACTGGAGTTGAAGTTCGTCCTCGAGGAAGCATATGTAAGACAGATCTTGAGATTTTTCTTTCAGAGCCATGTACCTTAATAGTGTCTCTGCGAAAGTAAGACCGAGTGGTGGGAGAATGTTTAAGAAAAGATCAGCGAAGTTTCTTTCCGCCAGCTCTCTAGCCCTGCAGAGCACAGATCAGGTACCGCCTGTACAGGGCCTGAGGAGGAAACTCGATAGCAGCTTGTCTCGGATGGGGTGTTGACCGCGAGGACATCTCCATAGTGAAAGCTCTCCGAAGAGGTTCCAGTACGATAGACACTCGTCATTAGTTCTGAGATGGATTTCGGCAAGTACCGCTCCGCCGACCCCCTACAAGAGCATTATAGGCGAAGGTAGTTCTAAGCTGGTATTGTGGCCTGAGAGTACATGATCACTGAATCGATCAGCGATCAAGGGATCCTGAGGTCGTCAGAGCATACTACTCGTGCCTCTAAGGGAGAAGATCTCGACCGGGATGATATGTCCGGGATTCCCTGGCTGAAGGCCAATCCGAAGCCAGGGTAGAACCCTGCTCTTGATGTTTTTGGCAGAAGGAGATCACTGAAGAGGAAGTGAAGCGGCGATTGAACGGACTTTTATCCGAAGAAATCTCCAGGTCCAGATGGCTTAACATCTGAATTCTATCAGCCTTTAAGGAGATCCTTGGCTCCCCTCTAGACCAGTGTGTAGTAACGAAGAGTACGCTCCTCCGGGTACACCTTCCTGGTTCCCGTATTGAGAATTGGAGGCCATAGCACTCTCAATACGGACCGGTAAGTTTGCAAAAGACCTTTTCAACAGGTCTGGTGCAAGTTCGCATGCCCCGCACTCCGCTCGGGGATCCAGCAGCTCTGTTCAGGCCGGAGTACCTTAAGTGCCGAACTTGGATGTCCGTGAGGCAGTTGGAGCAGGTAGTGCGGGCCATTGTGAGGGGTATTTGACTGACCATTTGATCTAGGCAAAAGCAATTGTATTCGAGTTTACCATGAGTACCTCAGGTTGACCCTTAGAAAGGTAACGGCCTGCCGAGGAGGTTTCCAATGGCATGTCTTCGGACCTTATATGCCAAATGCAGAGTCTTTCGCGCTGTGAAACGGTTGGTTGTGGACGGCCTTGCAGTTTGGGTTCTGGTTTGCGGCAGGGGTGCCACTGACCCGCTGTTATACTGTTCGCGATCGATCCCTCTTAGAGGGCGGATTGAGTGCGGACCGTTGGCGGGAGTCGGCGCGGTCCCGGCCGCCCCGGAAGCCAACTCTTAAGGCGGTAGCGTACTCCATGATGTGACCCACTTTGGTCGCCTCGAAAGAGGAGGTCAGATTTGGTTATGTCATATGATGGATCGCTACTCGTGAGCTGTGTCCCGGGACCATGATCAACCTGGGATAAGTTGCGGAAGTCTCTGGTTGGGAGGAGGAGATCCTCTTTTGATCTCCCGGACACCCGCCCAAGACCCCAGTTATCAGCTAAGAACTATGGCGGACGAATTCGACCTCGTGATTACCCAACTAAAAACTGGGATGGCAGGCGCTGAAGGACGCCACTTTCAAGGTTAATCATTGGAAGGGATGGTCTCTGCCTCAGGGAAAGGGTTAGCTTGATTAAAACTTACCTGCTTCCGCTATTTCATGCTTTTTGGGCAGCGTGTGTCCTTTAGCCAGAGTCTTGTCCGGGCAGATCTTCAGTCTGTTTTTTCCAAATTTATGGGGGAACAGGCTGAACCTAATCAAGAGTAGGTGACGTACCACACAGGAATTTAGGGGGTTTATCTAAGGTCAACCCCGATGTGTTCCTTGTGAACACCTTTTTTTATAAGATCAACATAGGTACCTCCTGGCTTTCAAGGCCACCTTAGGTGGTACTCTCTTGCCGGGAATCGGTTTCGTCCTTTCTTCCAGGAATGGGGAGACCAGGAGGGCGAGTGGAAGGACATAAACGCATGCATCACCGGGACATCTCCCGGTGGTCGCCGCAGGTGCTGGTCCAGCTAGCGGTGGCAGGGGTGGTGTGAATTGCCGTACGGGCTCACTGGTTTTTGTTGTAGGCAAGTTCTCGTAAATTTTCCAATTTGTGTTGAATACTAGTTATATAATATATATGCATATACGGTTTGATGCAATTTGTATATATTTGGTATACATTTTGTTATATATGGGTTTTGTGTATTTTGTTTTTGTAGATAGTGGTGCATGTATATATCATGTATATAGTAGTGATTTAGGTAGAAGGGGATCATTGGCACTATCAGGTTGGGTTGGGGGATTGGGGTTGCCACCATGAAGGACGAAGGGTTGGACATCGTCGCAAGTGGGGGTCTGTGGCCTGAGGCGGATTGCCTTGCCTTTATGTTCGAATTTGCAATTTAGTTGCGTTAGTAGAAAGGGGTTCTTTTTTGGGGTCCAGAGAGGTTGGGAGGGGATTTGGGGGGAAACCCCAGAGAACTGAGGGAGTACTCCGAAAAGGGGTCACGGGTGTGTGCCCTACGGCGGGAATCCTGATTCATTTGGTTTCTTTCATTGATTTCATTTGTTCCTGTTTAAAGGACATTTAGGACTATTTTTGACTTGAGTTAGTCATTATGTCCATCAAATTATAAAAAAAAATAAAAAATCACAGTGTGGGATGTGTGCAAAACGGGTGGTAGTGTGGGTGGAGGGATGAGTGAAGGAGTGGATAATATGATGTAGTGAGTTAAAAGTATATTGATATATATGATTTCTGAGGCAGTGGCATATTTTGAGTATTTTAGTGTGGTTTGAAGCATTGAGTTTTGGATATATGTCAATAAAAAAAAAACTATGTGTGGTTATGAAGCACGGGTAGTACATGTGTGGGGCTGGGCACGAATGTTTTGCGTGTAGTTGAGTTGGCAGAGTGTAAATAGGTTGATATAAGAATAAGGTGTAAATAGGTTAAATATGTTTTTAGTTTTCTGGACCAGCCTTAGGCAGATTTTTCTTTTCCCAAACAAGGTGAAAATTTATATGTTGTGATTATTTTTATTGCCCGAATGGGGACATTTTTAAGTTTGCCTGGGTGGCCAAGCCTTATTTCGTGTATGTTTGAGGCGTAAATAAGCTGACTTAGGGACTTTCATGCCGGAAAGGCTTTACTTTTAGTGGACAATGTTTTTGTTTTTTTTTTTTTTTTTTTGATTTATGTTTGAATCATGTTTGACTATTGTTAATTTTGCCTTACGATTAATACTTTTCTACATAAAAAAAGAGTTCCAGGAAATCCGTCTTTTCACACCCGCCAAAAATTACAATTTTCCTGTACCATAATTCACAAGCAAAGGTATTAAATTACAATTTTTTTCTCTGTTGTGTACCAAGAAAACACGCAAATGTAACCACGCTACAAAGCTAGTATTTGTGCTTCACAATTCTTTTGCGCAATTTACAATCCCCAGGGGTTAATTTAAGCATTGATTTTCTGCTGTGGTGACTACCAGAAACTCTTTATTTTTTCACCGACAAAAATGAAAATTTTCCTGTAGCCTAATTCACAAGTTGAAGGCTAATTAAAAATTTTTTCGTATGTTTGTGTAGCGTATAAACACACAATTTCTAACACACTACATAGCTCGTAGTTTTTTGGTTGCTCAATGTGTTTTGGCAGCAATTTACATCCAGGGGTTAATTGAAGCGTTGTTCTGCCGTTAGTACTCAGTAAAAGAAACTTTGTTTTATCACGCGCCAAAACAGAAATAAATTCTGTAGTCCATAATTCCATATCCGAAGGTTAATTAAGCCTGTTTGTGCTTTTATATTCATAAAAATACACAGATTTTTTAAACCGGCACATACAAGTAAGATTTTTCTCCTGCCTATTTTTCCAATTGTGGAGCGCAATTTATAACCAAGGGTACCCAGGCTACTTAGTGGGTTCATTTGGAGTCAAATACGGGGTGTGTTTTTTTTTATCATATCCCAGATTCTTCATAAAACGTGTCTGTACTTTTTTTAGAACAAATGTATTAGAAGATGAAAAATCGGGCAATTTTTTGGGGCTAAGAGAAATTTTTGAGGGGAGCTTTCGAAAAATCTAGCCCCCTTTTTCGACATGATTTATAAAAAGAAATTGAAAATTCACGATTTTTTATACAAAAAAAACCTGAATTTTCAAAGAATTTAGAATTCTTAACAAAATGCAATATAAGCAGAAAGATTTACAGCGGTCAAGCATCAACTATTGGAAACTTGTGAGGCGTGACAGGGGGGTCGTATTCCTGCGTCTTATCTAGCAGCCATCAGGCCGGATTTGTGCCCATCACTGTTCCCATATTTCGACAAAAAAGTGGCTGAATTTTTAGCCCATTTGCAGAGTCTAAATTTTTGCTTTAAATTTTTAAATTTCCCCACCCCTTTCTCCCCCTCTGCGTTTTAAAGTTCCCATTAAAACCAAAATTTTTCAGATTTTAAATTACATGGTCCTCCTAAGAAGTTTGTGCCATGGAAAATCAGTTCTGCGTTTTTAAATATTTTAATCTATTAGTTTGCGCGGCTGGTCTCGCCCTTTTCCCCCACTAAAGGCCTGTAGGGGGACTTGCATAACATAATCAATACCCCACTTTTCAGCCCGCAGGAAAATGCCCCCCATTTTGTGCCCTGTTGAGTGGGAAAGGTCACTGTAGCTGTGTGGATTGCCTGCAGGTTTTGCCCCGTTTTGCGGCAGGGGGAGGTGCCTTTTTCGTTGGGGCCTTCAGGCCTCCGGACAATAATACCCCCGGGGTTTTGGGTGGTTGCCAAAAAGGAAAGAAGAGGGGGGACGGGGGAATATGTTTTTTGAGTTATTGCCCTTTGTAGCACAGGTTAAGTTCCTTGGCAAACTTTTTTAGGATTCAGTGTGGGTTGTAGGTTAAAAACGGGGCACCGTTTTTCCCTTTTGGGGGTCTCTTTGTTGTGAGCAGATGCCCCTGTTGATGGCGGCCCGTTTTGCTGTTTGGGTTTTGTCCGTCACTTTTGGTTTTATCCCAATTGGGAAAAAAAATTTTGTCTCAATCCGGAGGGTTTGCCCCGGGTCTGTCTTTTTGGAGAAAAAATACGATTGTCCCGTATAGCCGGGCTGTATAAAAAGGTTTGCTTTGTGTGGTTGCAGCTGGAGATCCTACAAAATTTTGCCAAGGAACTTCAACCTGTGTACAAAAGGGGCAATAGACTCAAAGACATTTTCCCCAGTCCCCCCTCTCTTTCCTTTCGGCAATCCCCAAAACCTGCGGCGAAATTATTGTCCGGGGAGGCCCTGAAGGGCCCCCCCCCAAAGAAAATGGCACCTCACCCTGCCGCAAAAAGGTGCAAGCCCTGAGGCCATCCCCACTGACTGTACCTGCCCCAAAAGTCACAGCAGTGCCCAGAACTAGGGGGATTTTTTCCTGCGGTTAGAAAATTTTTTGTGTATCTGATTTGGTATGCAATGTCCCATACGGGGCCTTTATGGGGGGGGAAAAAAAGGGGGGCAGAAAATAAACCCAGCGAATGCTCAAAAAGTTCCTTTAAAAACAGCAGAAACGATCTTCCGTGGCAAAACTTCTCTAAGAGGCCCATGTTTTGGGAAATCAAAAATTTAAAAGGTTTTTATGGGACATTTTTTAAGACCAGGGGAGAGAAAGGAGTGGGAATTTTTAATGCAAAAATTTCAGACTCTGCAAAATGGGAAAAATTCAGCCAGTTTTTATGTCGGGGGGTTTGGAACGTGATGGTCACAAAATCACGGCCCCTGGGGTGCAGATAAGAGCAAGAATTGACCCCCTCGTCAGGCCTAAAAAGTTTCCAGATAGTTGTTTGCTTGACCTGCTGTTTTTTTTGCTTTTGCTTTATTGCTTTTTTTTTATTTTTTAAAAATTCAAGTTCTTTGAAGGCCCGGGTTTTTTTGTGTATAAAAAGTCGGGGGAATTTTTTTTAATTTCTGTATAACATATGTCTGAAGAAGGGAGCTAGTTCTCTCAAAAAGTCCCATCAAATATACTCAGTTACCCCTCTAAAATTTAATCCCCTGATTTCTTCATCTTCTACTACTTTTATGGCAAAACACGGTACAACACATACTACTAAAAATTTGGAAGATACCCAATGTACCCGCTAAAAGGAATTGAAAAACCGGGTTTAAAGGAAAACTTGCACAACTAACAGGAATCTTTTTCTTAACAAAATGCAAAAAGGAAAGATACCCCAAAAGGCTTCACTCTGCAAACCCAACCCGACACACCTACAACAGCCAAAAGCAGAACAACTTGTATTCGAACATCTAAAAAGCTGCGAAACTACTGCTAAAAATTTCCTTAACAAACAGGTGAAAAAACGGGAGGAGAACGGCATAAAGACTCACGGGAGAATGACACAGAGGGTGAAGGCCAAACTCCCATTTTACTCCGGAAACGCAGGACATGCTCATCAACAACAAAAAAGAAAAAAAAGCTCCACGACTGAGACAAGAAACCCCTATACTAAACCCAAGCACGCCCAGCTAGCAGACCTTTGGTAAACCCTTTCCTCCTTAACCCAAACAAACACAAATGTCAGCTCTCTCCACACGTCTCTCCTTCTGCCCCCCAACACTCAGGCCTTTCAAAATCTGCAAAAACATGGGGGGTTTTTTCAGAAAAAAAAAAGGGCTGAGGGAATATTTTATGACAAAGACTTTTCCCTACAGCAGCGACTCTAAGAAACCATAAGAACCCCAAAAAAAAACAACCTGGACCCCACGGCCTGGAACTAATGCGCCAAAATAACCCCAAAAACAAGACGTTTGAAGCAAAGTACAATCTGGATCTTGGGGGGAAAGTAAAAAAAAGGTCCACTACCTAACCCTGCAGGGAAAAAAGGCATCACCTCACTAAAAAAATTAATAATAATAAAAAACCGCTGACAAAGGGGCGCAATAGTCTGATGAACACCCCTGACTACATCCAGGAAGCGAACAGACGCTGTCCAACCCCGCCCCCTTACTCCAAAATTAACATGATCCCCCCAGAGGATTTATAAAAAACCGCTAAAGAATATGTTTAAGAAGTTTCCCAACTCAGGTCCAGAGGGAGGTAGAGGGGCCTCCCCGAGATCCCCGGCCGGGCTCTTCACAGCTCCCCCAAAATCCCAAAGGGCAACCCTGGGAGGCCTTAATTTTTTGGTATTGGGAACTGAAAGGAAAAATCTCGGGGGGGGTGGAAAATCTCCCAAAACCCCCGGGAGAGATACCCTATTTTTTCCAGGACACCAGGATCTTTTAACAAACCAAGCCCTCGGTCACTTCCCGAGGCCCCTTTTTTGGGAACCTGGATGTAGAATCCTTTTTTACAAAAAATACCCCAAAGGGGTGGAGTTGCAGCATGTCGGACACACCCTGGGAGAAAAATAAAACCCCCCAAAACCAATAACACGTCATTTTCGTTCATACTCGCCACAACTATTTTTAAAAAAAGGGAGGGACCTAATTTTTACGCGAAGGGAAATTCCTGGGGTCCAGAGTGCGCCCCAATAGCAAAAACTCTTTTTTGGGGCATGGAAGGAGCGTTTTCTATCCAAGCACCCCCAAACCCCATGATGTACCTCCCCTTACATTGATGATATCATTGTCTCGGACTGCAGGCAGGAGGCCCAAAACAATTCCAAAAAGATTTAATAACTTCCCCCACCCCTAACCCAAACTTACCTATTCAGAGACAAAATTCCACTTTTGGATACCAATACAATCAAAGACCACCCCACTCACATCAGTGTAAACCCAAACCCCCAGACAGAACGGCCCTACCCAGGGAAGACAGCTTCCCCCCAAACACACAAAGCAAAACCATTATATCAGCCAGGCTAACGGTACAAAGTTTTGCTTCAACAAAACAATGGACAAAAACCTCCGGGGGTTGAGGACAAAATTTCTCCAAATTGGGATACAAACCAAAAATGACGGACAACCAAAACAGCAAAGCGGCCCCCCCCCATTTCAACGAGACAGTTGCTCACATACAAAGAGACCCAAAGGAAGAAAAAGATGCCCCCTTTTGTAACCTACAACCCACAGCTGGAGATCTACAAAGTTTTTCCAAAGGGCTTTAACCTGGTACATAAGGACAATTGACTCAAAGCTATTCCATCCCCCTCTCCTTTCCTTCGGCAACCCCCAAAACCGCGGCATTTTTTGTCCGGAGGCCCCGAAGGCCCCCAACTGAAAAAAAGGCACTCACCCCGCCTGCAAAACAGGGGGCAAGACCTGAGGACATCCCCATGAAAGTGTACCTGTCCCCCGTCCAGCAGGTGCACGAACGGGGGGGACATTTTCCCCGAGGTCAGCAAAGTGGGGGTTTTTCTGTTATGTGTATCAATGTCCATCACAGCCTTTTTGTGGGGGGGGAAAAGGGCCGGGGGACCAGCCAGGCGTTTTAAAACAATAGATTCCAAAATAACGAAATGATCTTCCAGTGGCAAAACCCTTTTTTGAAGGCCCCTGTATTGAAGACTGAAAAAAAATGGTTTTAATGGGACACTTTAAGAGCAGAGGAGGGGGGAAAAGGGTGGGGAATTTAAATTAATGCAAAATTTTTAGGTTGCAAAAATGGGCTAAATATTCTGAAGCTTTATGCAACTTTTGTGTGAACAGTGGTGGTCACAAATCACGGCCTGATGGCTGCTAGATAAGACGCAGGAATACTGACCCCCTCTGTCACGCCTGTCAAGTTTCCAAGATAGTTGACTGCTTGACCTGCTGTAAATGACTTTCTGCTTATATTGCATTTTGTTTATTGTTAAGAATTCTAAGATTCTTGAAGGTCCAGGTTTTTTGTTGTATAAAAAGTCTGTGAATTTTCAATTTCTTGTATAACATCATGTCTGAAGAAGGGAGCTAGTTCTCTCGAAAGCTCACCATCAAATATACTCAGTTAGCCTCTAAAAGGTATCGCCTGATTTCTTCACTCTTCTACTACTTTCTATGGCTAACACGGTACAACATCATACTAAGAACAAATAGTATGTCAGACAGAGAGGTGACAGGCTCTTCACCTGCAAGTGGCAGAGGCACAAATATTCCTGGAGCAGGCCCAGGTCGCAGCACAGCAAGGGGACGTCGCAGCAGGGGTCACTCGGTGAGGCCACAACTGCCGCTGTCATCTAGCGGCCGTGTGTTGTTAAGCAACCCAATGGTTCTTGATATGTTGACTAGGTCATTCACTTCCTCCCAGATGATATCTGACAACCCCAGCCAAGAGTCGGTGGGAACGTCAGACACAACCATTAGTTGGCATGGACCGGGAGCGGGTCAGCGGCCCTCACCTGTCCTCAACCCACCTCTTTCCCATCCGGTTCCCTCAGCCAGAGATCTACTATGTGGTCTGGGCTCAGCGCCACTATATAGCGAGGATGAACAATTTGAGGAGGGCAGTCAGCATGGCAGCGAAGAAATGGGGCCAATATCCCCTGCTTTCTGCAGTAGGCGGCAAAGTATAGATGTTGAGAGTGGCATGGGAGGTCATGTTGTGAGGGATCAGCCTCTGCATACCAAGACCGGTGATAGAGGACAGCAAGTGACGATGAAACACAAATAGATGATGATGTAGCCGACCGCACATTGGGGCCGGGTGAGGCAAGGGCTTCATCACGTCAGGAGAAGAGGGCATCAGCTTGCGCGTCAGGCAGCGGCGCAGCCAGCAAGTGGTCGTGTGGCCGTGAGGTCAGCAGGATAGCAGCAGTGTGAGGTCGGGAGCCAAGCGGCAACGGGGTAAAAAACCCGCTTCGCAGGTCCAAGAAAGTAGCGGCACAGGGGCTCAGCGAGGCAGCGGCGGCAGGAGTCACTCAGTGCGGTGCGTTGGCGTAAAATCCAATACTCGGCGTGTGGCAGTTTCTTTTCTAAGACACCGGAGGAGCCGAATATGGGTATATGTAGAATCTGTAAGCAGAAGTGAAGCGTGGCCAGGAGCTAATGTTGGCACCACGGCCCTGCGTCAACACATGCACGTCACCATCCGGTGGCCTGGGAGAAAACGTGGCTCAGAAGTGGTGGTCCATCCTGCCGCCGCAGCAGCAGCAGCGCCCAGTGGCACTCATGCCATTGCAGCCAGTCAAGGCTCCACCACCTCTGCAGAAGGGAGCTGTTTCTCTTTGACATAATCTCCCGGTCCAGATGCTCCTGCTCCTCGCTACTCACGGCGCCAGCAGTCGTTCAGCGAGGCGATTGCAAAGAGACAACAGTATGCGTCCAACTATCCTAAGGTGCAGAAGCTGACCGTACTCCTGTCCAAGTTGTTGGTGCTGCATTCCCTCCCTTTCCAAATGGTGGACTCTGCACCGTTCAGAGAACTAATGGCTTGTGCCGAGCCGAGATGGAGAGTTCCAAGCCGTAATTCTTTTCAAAAAGGCAGTACCAGCACTTCATAAAATATGTAGAACAGAAGGTGGGCCAGTCCTTGAGCTTACCGGTTTATTCCAAGGTGCACGGCAGCGCGGACGTCTGGAGCTGTAACTACGGTCAGGGCCAGGACATGTCCTTTACGGCCCACTGGGTGAATGTGCTTCCGGCCCAGCACACCAACTTGGACAGGAGATGCCGCTTTGTCCTCCACGTTGTCAAACTGCGGCTCCTGCGCCAATGTCCGCCTTCTCCTCCTCCACCACCACCACCATCTCAGCCTCCACAAGTACTGCTCCATCATATCACATGTGTAGGGCACAGCGGTGTCACGCAGTTCTACACCTGGCTTGCCTCGGCGAACGAAGTCACACAGGGGAGGAACTGCTCCGCGTCATGCAGCAAGAAATCGATGTGTGGCTTTCTCCGCGCCAACTGCAAATCGGAACCATGGTGACGGACAATGGGAGGAACATGGTGTCCACGCTGCACCGAGGAGGGATGGTCCATGCGCCCTGCATGGTGCACGTGTTCAATCTGGTTGTGAAAAGGTTCCTGAAGTCTTCCACCGATCTTCAGAAGATTCTGAAAATGGCCAGGAAACTGTGCATGCACTTCATCCATTCCTACAAAGCCATGAACACCCTCCTCGAGTTGCAGCGGCAGAACGGCCTCCCCCAACACACTCTGATATGCGATGTTTCCACCCGTTGGAATTCCAGCCTGCACATGTTGGACCGACTGTATGAACAGAGAAAGGCCATTAACGATTTTTTGATGATCCAGGCGGACATTTACTCCAGTTACTCCCCTGTGTAACTTTGATGTCAGCCAGTGGCAGCTCATGCATGACACCTGCCGTTTGTTGAGGCCATTCGAGGAGGCCACGTTATTTGTTTAGTCGCCAGGACTACGGGATGAATAACCCTCATTTCCACTGCTTCATGTCCTTGGAACAGATGCTGAAAAATCTGTCTGGCAGGGGGACTGGGACGTGCGACCTCTTA